>JABXWE010102610.1:0-31389 GCA_014611495.1 Limonius californicus
AATATAAAAATAATTTTTTTATAATTGAATATGACTAAAAACATACTCATTTAGAACTTAAAAACAAAAAAAAATTTTTTTTATTGTTTTAAACATATGTTTTTAAAGGGTTCGTATACGACCCTTTGGCCGATAGTGGGTATAATGGGATAAATAAAAATAAATTATTGTAACACTCTTATTTCTTAAAATACATTTTTATTACAAAAGAATGAAAACTGAAAACAATTCAAGATTTATTTTATTGCTAATAACAATGAAAATCTTCAAAGCATTCAGGGTGCAAATGAATATTACATTTTTTACATATATATAAAGTGTTTGTTTTACATTGTCTACATTTTCTTCGTGTACTACTTTCATGACGTTTGATTATATGGCCTATGTTGTCATATCTTAGATCTGTAGGCAAACTAAATTTGGATGGACGTCCATAATTAGAATTAGTGTTCACTTGCTGATCAAATTTCAGAAGGGACATTGCCACTTGTGACCTGAACTCTATTTGTGGAATTTTGCACATATTCACAAGTTTATATATTTTCCAACTGTTTACCATGGCAGAATCAATCAGATTGCAAAATAATGGCCACCACCATTTCTTGCCCCTTATCTTTATGCGATAATTCGCAATTCCATTATCGTGGAGATCTACTCCACCCATGAATTTGTTATATTCTGCAATAACATTTGGTTGGGGTATCAGAATCTCTTTACGCTCTTTCCGATTATATCGCTTAGTTTGGACAGGTGGCAATGCTGTGCAAGTATTAGTGATAACAGTAACGACCGAATTATCGTTCCATTTTACCACTAATACTTGCAAAGTGGTATCGAATGCACATTGATACGCACCGCGCTCTTTTTTACCCATAATTTTGTTGCTGTCGATGGGACATCTGGCAGTGCGGTTCTCACGAACTGTTCCAGTTGCAAAAAATCCTTTTTCATTCAATACTTGGAACAAAAGATATGAGGAAAAGAAATTATCAAAGAAAATTCTATGCTCTTCAGGCTTGCTGACCACTGACAGCAATTCCATAACTACTCGTGTACCCAAACTATCATAATTTGTAGTAGATCCGTCTTGCATTTTGCCGCCATAGGGGATAAATTTAAATAAATAGCCGTTATGAGAACAGAGGCACCATAATTTAAATCCAAATCGTACGGGTTTTCCTTTTATGAACATTTTGCAGGAGTGTCGTCCAAAATAAGGTACCATTTCCTCATCGATTGAAAGATTGTGTTCAAACATGCCAAATTGCATAAATTTATTATTCATGATATTGAAAATAGGTGTAAGTTTCGCAAATTTATCATGCTGATTCAATGACATGTTATCAGATAAATGTATATTTTGTTTTATCAAACGAAATTTATTTCTACTCATAGCTTCTCTTACTAAAGGTACACCTTTATCCTCATCTTTCGACCAGTACATATCGCACTGAGGTAGAGAATGGTATCCTGATAATATACAAATACCTATAAATCTTTTGAGGTCAACTTCATTCAAATCAAAGTCGTGTCTATTTTTTTGAGCGGCGTATAGATTGGTGTAATTTATAATTTCAGTAATTACTTCTTCATCAAAAAATAGAGAAAATATTTGTACTGGGGACTTCTCTTCGTGTTCAGCTTTCATGGTTTCTAATAAAGTGCTACAATTACTTACAGGATAATTGGGGTAAGTAGGGGTATCTTTGACTTCCCATTTTGGCTGGACCGAAATTTTCTTTTCCGTTTTTTTACTTTTTCTCCTTTTCGAAAACTGGGATAAAGGTATATTGTCATCTTCGGAATCTTGATCTTCTTTAGTAGCATAAATTTCAAAAGTTCCAGCAATTTCGTTGTCTATGTCTCCTTCGGCTGTAATGTTGTCATCAATATCTTCGTCGTCTGTTATTTCGTCGACATCCGGTGGTATATAAATGACGTCCACCTGATTTGATTCTTCAATGTCTGAATCTTCTTCCAGAATCGCCAGCATCTCCTTACTAGTTAGCGGACGCTTCATTTCCCAACTCATCTAGTAAATAAATGCAACAAGTTATTAGCAATATTTAATGTTATTCAGTTTACACGATCAAAAATTTGTTTTTTTTTTATATTCTAAATAAAAACTTATCACGCTTACTATATATTTTTAAAGAATTTAACTTACCTTTATAAATTTGCAACTGTCAATGGTTCAAAATTTTCACTAAGTTCAGTAATTAATCACTCACTTGAAGCATCTAAACTTAACTAACAGAAATAAACTTATTCTGCAATGTTAACAGATCAGCCAAGTACTACCTGGCATTGATACCACTACCGGCCAAAGGTTCGTATACGAATCCACTCCTTTTGGAGGCGGCTTACTGGCGCCATACCCTAATTTCTTAGAATATTATTATTTTGAATAAAAGGCAGGTATATTGTTAGTATATCTTACCGACAAAATAGTTCAAATATGATACCGAAGTGTACACAAAAAATATGTTTGTGTTACCATGTAATATCTTCAAAAATTAATGAAACTAATGAAGCCGTTTTTTCCTTTATGTTTTCAAAATAATTAAAAACAATTTTTTTTTACCTATATAGAACGTATCTGAATGCAACTACAATAAAACATTTAACAATATTTATACATTACTAGTTTATAAAAAATCACTAAACGCAGGGTTCGTATACGAACCTTTGGCGCCAAATGGGTTAAGCTTAAAGCCTGATGTCATGCACCCATTGTACATAAATATTGGCCTTATATAAAATTCCAATCTCACTATCTGACACTGAAATGTGATGTTAAGTTTGAAGGGTAAATAAATACATAACCTCATCATATACATGGCTCGTCATTAAAATCCACGTGACACAAGAAGTGCAGATGTTTTATTTAACCTCCAAGAGTGATATCACTGACAAAATGCACATACAGCCAGGTTATGCTTTCATATACACTTTTAGCTGCATATCTGGCCACTGTCGTAAGATTCTAACCTTACTATTATGTGACACTAACTAAACTAACCTAACTTTTTATCACATACTATAAAAACTTTTTTAGATATGTTCTAATTATAAATCAAATTGGAAAACCACAAAATGTTATTGCTAAAAAACAGATTATGTCTTCACTGTATTTCCAAACTATTAAATCACAGACACTAACCTAAAAAATGAAATTAACAAAAACTAACCCGTTTGCTCCTTGACAACTCTCAAAACATCCGTCATTTCCTTGATAGGCACCATCTGCTGCTTCCAGAGTCCCACACGTAAGTTGCCCACATTCTCCATAACAGCTTTAACATGAGGCTGCTTGTATGCCTCGATGTAGATATACCCCTTAACGCCCTCTGGGGCAACAACTGATTTGATCTGAAATGGTTCAGGAGTGTTCTGATACGCTAAAAACTTGCGCATCAGCAGCAAAACTGTGGCTTTTTCCTCGCCGATACGACACTTAACCATCCACAGATTTGGATCCCTAAGCAAAAATACAGTTACACAGTTTAAATACAATACAACCATGATATCTTACTTTACTCCGGGCAACAAAGTTTGCTGAGTGATTTCGTCAGACATTTCTTCACCTCCATCCCCAAAGTGCCGTGCTGCTGCCCCGTCGTCAGAATACTTCTTTCTTAGGTATTCCTCAATTTCATGTTCTTTTTGCGAGCTAAAAATTAATCGAGTTGCTAGTTTGAGGTTATATTTGAACAGATTGTGTCTTACTCCCATAAATTCGTTCCCCGTCTTCGTCCCTCTATTTCCCTGGCCGTGGGGCCTATTTCATCCATCTCATTCGCAACAATTCCAATTTCTTGGTTATCGTCACCCCATTCGTCTTCATCTTCCACTTCGTCATCAACCTCGGCTTCGTCAATAATGAAGCCACCATAGCGGTCTTTCTTTTTGCGCTTCCGTCTGTGCGCCGAATCGCTTTCATCCTCTTCACTGTCGTACTCCTCACTATCGCGCAGGGAGTCGCCATCTGGTTCTTGCTCGTCTTCCACATGTTCATCTTCGGAAGCTTCTCGAGCCTCCGAACTGCCAAAAACAGTATGTTTATATTGAATATATGGCTTAGCAAAAGGTAACCTACCCTGAACGGCTGCGAACGGAGCGATTGCGGCTGCGACTGCGGCTGCGGCTACGACTACGGCTACGACTACGACTCCGACTCTTACTGGGAGATCTTGACCTGGATACGGAGCGACTTCGAGAGCCAGAGCGGACGCTGCTGCGCCTAGAACGGTTTGACACCGGGGAACCGCGCTCGGAGCCCGAGGCCTCCGCGTCAGAGAAGTTGCTCGCCTCGGAATCAGACATCCTACAGATTTAGAAATGAGTAAATAAGAATATTGAGGTTAGCCTGCTAAAATGTAGATTATATACAAAAGTAACTTCAATATGAAGATTTTAATTAAACTAACCTTTTCTTCGGGGTAAAGGTATAACTCTAAACTCTCAGAATGCTTGAAAATTTTAATAAACTGGCCAAAATTTGTCTATAACGCATATGTAAGCAAAATATTGACAACTGTCATCAATACCAACCACGCACTCATATCCCTCACGGCGTGGTGATGCCAACGTAAGCACGAATTAAAAAAACATTTTAGTCCCGCGTGAAGTTTAAATTTGAAAGCCATAAACAAGCACTGATTGCTGATCATTAATTTTTTTTAAATTTATTTTTCATTTACAATTTGTTGCTTATGAACAATAAGTAAATGTTGTACAGACTAAACCACACAGTTGCAGAGAAGTCCCTTGATAATTCTCTTACATGTAAGATGATATACCTAATTGATTAATTACAGTACAGTATAATTTACATACTTCTGTATACAAATTTACAACTAATCAAATCTGCTAAACAAGTCCGAAGATTGGAAAATTTTTAGTGTTCTGTTCCATTAATCAAATCAAATAGATAATTTTAATAATCATTTGAAAAACACAAACTGATATATCGAAACAGATAAATACCCACTTCATAGGTTTTAAATACCCACTTCATAGGTTTGTCCATCGAAAAATTATAACAAAATGAAATCAGATTTACCACATTCGACTGTGTGAATTTTAAGTATTTTACAAGTAAGCTATGCAATTATCGGAACATCTGCACGGCCTTAGTTTAATTAATTCTTGACTCAAACCTACCAAATTATTTTACTATTTCTTATACAGACGTCTGCAGAGATGTTAAACCAAAATTAATTTTTGTATTGCTTTAAGCTCTAATGGTCAGTTTATTTCAATTCCCAAACGGCTATGTGTTTTTTCGGACACACACTATACATCTTACTTTAAACTCAGTGTTAACAAATAATAAATTAATTCTTGATAAAGTAGTGAATAGGGGGGGTGGGGGTGTAAAACAGTCTGTGTTGGTTGCTAAAACAAAAGAAAAACTAATATATTATTGCTTCAAGAAATTTAAGGAAAAAAGTAAGTAAGTAAATGGAAAGAGGCAAATAATATTATAAACGCAACGCTTCCATCATGTTTAAAATGAACCAAAGTAAAAGGCAGCCGAATACACAAAACAGTGCTGGACATAAATTTCATATATTACATAAATTACATATATTATTATGCACATGATTAGATATCTACACTTTCTTACAAACACTATCTGCTATCAAAGCAGCTACGTGACACAGACATGTAGCTAATTTAATGTACTTCAGGAATACTATAATAACAACGCTTGCATATCTATCCATGTGTTTATAATGAGCCACAGTAAAAGGAAGCCGAATAAGCAATACAGTGCCGGACATAAATTAATATCATCGCTACCCAGCAGGGGTTTAAGCCTGTCTAACAGAGTACGTAAGCAATTTATTGTCTCTTAACAAGAGCACCGCGCACTGTAATGATTACATCAACCCCCAATGTCTTTACCGCATTATTATACACATGATTAGATATTTACAATTTCTTACAGAAAGTATATGTTATCAAAACAGCTGCTTTATACACTCATCTAGCTAAGTGAAAATACTTTAGGAATATTATAACTATTACACTTGCACATCTATCCGCGTGTTTATAATGAGCCAAAGTAAAAGGAAGCCGAATAAGCAATACAGTGCCGGACATAAATTACTATCATCGCTACCCAGCAGGGGTGTTAAGCCTGTCTAACGGGGTACGTAAGCAATGCATTATCTCTTAGAAAGAGCACCGCGCACTGTAATGTTTACATCAACCCCCGATCCCTTTGCCGCATTATTATACAGATGATTAGATATTTACAATTTCTTACAGAGAGTGTATGTTATCAAAAGAGCTGTGTTATACAAACATCTAGCTAAGTGAAAATACTTTAGGCATATTATAACTACCGCGCTTTAACCCTTAACCCGTAAGGTGGCGCCTGAAAGACTACTCAACATCTGCATTTTTCTAGTATGAAAGCGCCTACAAATCTGTCACGCCATCTAATCTTCACACTATTGGTGGACTATCTGTCATCCCACTTACAGGAGGCTGGCATTATTATACAAAACATTATTAAATTAAATTAATGCCTTGTAGTCTGTCAGACGCCACGTGTCCGTTCCTGTAGGTAAAATTGTATACAGAATATGGCCCAGTTTTTTATTATATCGGAATCTGTTTGCCATACCGATATTTTTCACACTATCTATGTTTTAATATGGTTTTTTCATGAAGGTTTTAGTACGTTTTTCAAAATATAAAAGTGCATGCCAGTTTATGAAGATTTGTGTTGATTTGCACTTAAATTTGGTAATGATATGTTTCATGTATAACCAGAAGCTAATATAGTTATTTTCTTACAGCAATAAATGTGTACTTTGGTTTTCATTATAAATAAAAGAAAAGTTATAACATTTGTTTGCATTTATTGATCGCTTAAACTGATCGTCTCTCAGACTCCACATGACCGTTTGTGCACAAAAATTCCAGCTTACTGGTTAAGGGTTAATATCTATCCGTATGTTTATAATGAAGCAAACTAATAAATAGTATGGAAGGAAAGAAAACGTAATAATATTTGTTGCACCTTCTATACGAACACCAACAGTCTGCAAGCACAAAATTATATGGGTTAAGTAAAAAATCTCAAGATATACATGAGAATGTACAAGCTATTTCTGAAGCGTTCTACAATCTACATTCTATAACTTCTTTATCTGTAGTAGAGATTTCTTAAAATGTCTAGTTTCGTTTCAAATGCTGCTATGGACGCTAGAAATTAAAGCATGCACATTTTGAACATTGCCTACTCGGTGTGCACACAGTCATATAACATTTGCTTTTAAACCTATAAATTTTTATAAATTTTAAATCAGCAATAAAACTAGTGTATGTTAATGTTCTTAAATCAGTATTTTGGAGCAAATATATTTTTTTAATAACATAATTATGTTTTTTTAAGGTGTATATGACTTATGAAAAATTATCAACAATTTGTACAGAAACACAAATCAATACTGCTTTCAAAAGTACACCACAGCCAAATTATTGTGGTAAACCTCCCGAAAACAAAACAAAAATTATACTAAATTACAGACTGAGAAGCAGAGGCGAAATTAAAGCCGTACTCTGTATTTGTAACAGCGAAGCCCTAAATTCCAACAAAGCACTACAAATTTATATTTTCTACGACTTAGCATTTTAAAGATCAATGTTCCTACACTTACAATCACCTACAAGCTAACCTCAACATTTTTGCGTATCGGACAGTGTTGGATCTTTCCCTGTCACTTGTAACGTTTCGCCCCGATTGCTTATAGGGGGTCGAAAACGTTCAACAATTATACCCTGGGTGAGCTCTCGAGTTGCCCAGGATTCAATTACGTCTGCTTGGAATAAATAATTTATTAACTGAACTTAAACTGTATTACAAAATATAACTAAAATATTCTTAATTTTAATAAATGCAAAAATCAAAATAATCCCTGGTACGTCACTGCCTGTCGGCGTACTGTAGTTCGTGGAGGACAGCGGGCCTACGGGTTTTGATGCGGTAGGTGTGCCTGCACCCCTCGGTGTCAAAATGGCTGTCACTTCTAAATTCAAGGACAAAGGAAATTGTTTTATTATTTGATCTCGCAAAGAATATAACTTCCTTGCTATCGGATAATACGGCATTCGGGACTCGGGAAAGTGTTATGTGAACTTTCCAGGTTATAACTTGTGATTTAATTATCACACGTGCAATTTGAAATGATTGCCGTCAACAAATTGAAAATACAAATAAAACAGTGCAACAGTGATAAATTCCTCTGCGTAATCAAACCACTGTTCTTTCTACAGGTGACTGCCACAGAATCAACAATCTGTATGTATTTGACTTCAAATTTTACGGTACTAAATAATTCAAACAGGATTCCGTAATTTGATCAGGTTTCCTGGAATCTGTAATCATAGACGAAGTATTTCGTCTATGCTGTATTGTAACCCAACTACGCGATTCTAATAGTGTAGTTGGTTTATACAGAATTCAATCCAGCTTTGCGGGGTAAAATTAAACAGGCCAGAACTCTGAATTATACTGGACTGGGAGGAGAGCATAAACACGTAAAAATCCAATTTTAACGTGAATATGCTGGGTGTACAGAAACTGCAATCCAATTAACCTACTGAAATTTCTCCAGCGTGAGGCAACAAGATTGAGATTAATGTAACATTGATCTGCAGATCTGTACGAAAATTACTCCGCTGCGGAATCTGCAGGTGGCGGGTACCTACAGCCTTGAACTGCTTCGAAATTTTCCAAAACTTAATTCAAGTGTGCAAGCGGGATCTACAGCAACTCTCCGTAGCATGAAATTACTGCACGTCTTACGGCGAATCCTGTACAGGGTGTTCAACAATTGGCGATTCAAATTAAGATTTGCCGCGTTTGTCGAAAGGGCGCGCAACGCTGCTGTGACGTCAGTTGAAGGATAAGATCACAACTGCCGCGTGTTTTAGCCAGTTATTGGTTAGTGTTGTTTGTTCAGTTTTTTGTAATTTACGTTTATAATGGAGTTAAAGACTAAAAATGCGGCAAGCAAGAGCAACACCAATTGTTGTGTGTATGGTTGCAAGTCTGTACGAAGAAGAAATGGTGATTTGACATATCATTCTTTTCCCAAACCAGGGAAAGAAAATGTGGTTATAGAGGATGATTATGGTGGTGTACAAATGACTGATAGAAGAAAAGCTTGGGAAAATAAATTAAAAATGGGGAAAAAAGTATCTAATGCTATGCGAGTATGTTCATTGCATTTTATGAAGGACGATTATTATTATACAGGTAAGATAGGGCATAAATGTGTTTATGTTGTTTTAGCAGCTCATAACGTTGAGTAGTAATAAAATTTAAATATTTTAGAGTGGCAAGGCAACAGACGGTTGCTACCTACAGCAGTTCCAAGCCAAAATCTTCCAATTCGCAGCCATGATTTTTGCAAAGAAAAAACAAAGATCAAGGAAGCACGTTCGTTTGCCCGAGCACAGCGTTTGGAGAGTAGAATTGCAAAATCGACCAAGGCAGAAATTTCGCAACCAATAGCAGAGACAATTGTCTCACAAGAAAAACATGCACCTCTCTGTGAAGATGTGCCGTTAGAAGCCGCGGAAGGTTTGTTATTGTTAAGTCAAAGTAGTATAGAGAAATTGGAAGGCACAAAAGAATTTAGAGATGTTGGAATCCAAGTAAATTTGGACTTTAAAGAAGTTCGCGACTGTGAAGTACAGGTTAACACCAGTGAAATGGTAACCGTTTGTGATTTTCTACAAACAGACACGCAACTCAACAGTTTGACTGGATTGCAATCGTTCGCTCTACTTAATACATTAGTAGCACTTCTTAGCCATATTCAAAACGACATACGCATTCATAGATTATCTTTATACAAACGAGTACTGCTATGTTTCATGAAGTTGAAACTGGATTTACCGTACGTTATTCTTGCGGTTCTCTTTGGCGTATCTTCACAAACGTGCAAAAGCATGTTTTTTGATCTTATTCCTTCATTAGCAAAAATTTTAAATGCTGTAATTCCATTTCCGTCTTATGAGGAAATACAAAAAAACATGCCAAAATGTTTCAAAGAGTAGCAAGAAGTAAGAATTGTTTTGGATTGTACAGAAATATTTGTGCAGAAAAGCAAACGACTCTGTTGTAAAATAAAACTATACTCGCATTATAAAGGCACTACAACAATAAAATTTATGACGGGTGTGAGTCCTGCAGGAGTAATTACATATGTTAGCCTTCCATATGGCGGTCGGACTTCAGATAATGCTATCTTTGAAAGGAGCAATCTACTTGACAAACTGAGAATGAACAAAGATCATACTATGGTCGATAAAGGATTTTTAGTAGATGATTTATGTAAAAGTTATGGCATAAAATTAATTAGACCCCCGTTTCTTCGGGATAAGAAGCAGTTTTCTCGAGAAGAAGCAATTCTCAATGCCAAAATTGCAGCTGCTCGAGTCCATGTTGAAAGAGTTAATCAACGCATTAAAATATTTCAAATTTTAAATAACCGTTTGCCAATAAATTTGGTACCTATTATTAATGAAATTTTTATTATTGCTTGTGGAATAGCAAACTTATCAAATCCAATTTTGGCAGATGATAAGTTTTTAAACTAAGCATTCTGAAATAATAATTTCTCAAGCCTTTTAACTTTGGGAATGATGTAAGATTTAAGAAGTTGTAGTTGAACTATATTTTATATACCAACTAAATTGTTTATTACATCTGTATTTTTTTTTCAAATAACAATTATTTCAAAATAAAGATGTTTTTATTAACATTACTATTATAGCAGTGCAAGGAAACCAAATATGGAGACCCAATAACAACAGAGTAATCTGTTCCAACATTTGTTTATGTTTTTATTTTATTAATACATACATGATGCAGCATTTTTGTAAAATAATTGAATTTTATTTTTTCTAACATTACCATTGTAAAATTTTTGTCAAATGGAACATTTATGTTAATAAAAGAATTATCTTTACTAGCAAAAACTACAAAATCTGTGTTTTCCACATTCAACACAGCCATTCCTAATTGAACCTGGCCAAAATACACATGCTTGCGTTTTAATGTGTATCCATCGACATTTTTTACAATATACTTGCAGTATTCAAGTGCCTATGTAATGGTGGCTTCTATTCCTAAAATATATATATTTATTAGTATGCTGGTATATAAAATATACAAAAGAAAACAAATTACCTTTAACCAAACATTTAATTTCTAACAGCTTCTGTGGTTTACCACCCTCCATAATAATCCCATCAGGCGAGTATCCCAACCAAGGATTGCTTTTACTGATAATAAATCCAGCTTCCAAAACTTCGCAATTATAAAATGCTTTGTTTGTATTCCTGGCCACACTCTCGAAAATATTACCATGTTGTATACTTGCATTTGTGTAATCGTTCGGCCAGAAGTACTTGAGAGATTTTTCATTCCATGCATCTTTACTATATATATTGAGATGAATGATAGTGACAGTATTTTAATAAATAAATGAAATTATAAATTATGTTGATTTTAACAATTTTCTTATAATGACATAAAATTTAATAAGTGTTTTCAGAAGTTATGAAATACAATTTAACTTTGAGCGCCAGGCTAAATATGAGATAGCCGATATAAGTTTATACAATATTTATACCAATACAAATACCACGGTTGTTAGCTCGGTAGAACACAAAAATCACCTCAGATAGTCGGTTCAGAATGTGTCAAAATTGCTTACTTCGCATGACATACATTGGTAAGAATAAATTACTTAATTTCTCTTGCTACCATGCAATTACAATCGGCTGGTGCTATATGAATTATTTTTCTAAGTAAACCCAAACACTTTAATATCATCCACAAAAGGTAAAATTGACGTTCACAGGTACGATGTTATACGTTTTTCTTACCGAAGTTATCGTTAATCATTCCTTATTGGTAATTGCTAGACTTACTTTGGTAATGCCAGCCTCAACAGGATTCTGGGCTCTCCAAGCTGCACCCCAGGAAAATTTCCCCGACGTCTCGTAAATGTCCTTCTATTCGATGCTTATTTTTAAAACAGCTAGGAGTTCACAGGTATGCAGTTCTTATAAATAGATTTTCAAAACTTTGTAGTATCACATTTTTAACCTTTTTAATATAAATGGAAAAGCTTTTTTATACGGGTTTACAATTTATTTTTATAAAAACCAAATAATTATTGATTCTCTTTTTTTTGTAAAAACATTAATAATAATAATATCTCTATAGATACATACATATACACCAGAATTTTGCAATAGAGTAACTTTGATATTAAAATTAATTTTAAAATAAATAAATCTAAACATATAAATTAATCATAAAGTTGTTGGTATATTTTGACGCCACTTATAACACACAATTTGATTTCAGTAACACAAACTGCATTTCTCAAGAATCTAATTTTCATCCATATCTGATCTCCAAACTGCTACAAATAAAATCCTTCCGGACAGCTTCAAATAATCTCATATAAGGTGATTATGAATTAAAATCCTAGAGTTGGACCTGAAGTCACCTTAATAATATTTTGTTGTGTTGGTTACTTTTTTGTAAATTCATTCTTTGTGCTGAACACCATAGCATATGCCTCAACTGTAATTTCAATCGAACAAGAAACAAGTCTGTATCAAAGTGAATCGAAAGAAACCTTCCACAAAAGAAACAACCCTTAAGATGTGATTTATTATGCATGTATCCTTTATTTATATAAATAATTAATTAATTAAGCTACGCAATACCATCTCAATATATATATAATCGAAACCCTTTTCTACCCAGAGGGTGTAATGCATCTTTACTGTACGTAAATAGGGAATAACACCTGGAACCCGTCACCCTAAATTGTCGCTCCTTTTTCCATTTATTATGATTATATTTGGTTTCCATACATACATATTGTATGTTTTTGCATACAAGATTGCCGTTATAAAAAGCACTACAGCATTCATGCAATGGACCAAAATCTACATTGGCAAGATTCACCATCACCTCACTTTCATCATTTGTTAGAACTTCGAACAGTTCTTCCATTTCCTTCGCTACATGTTCTGATCCTAAATTAAACATTTCGGAATCCTCAAATTCGCATGCTTCGGCTACTTGAGAACTGCTCCCTGCTTGTAAGCCCCGACGTCCGATCCTAAAGCAAAATTATGTTAATATCGTATTATGATATTTATTACTTATTCTCACTTATGCTTTGTGTAACCAGGGCATGCTTTCATCAACTCTGTTATGAATACTTGCCTTAGTTCCTTGGTAACATCCATGTAGTTTGCCGGTACAGTATCAAAACAGCCCGTTTCTGATAAGGGAGCAGGCTGGTAAGCTTCTAAAACTGGGCCCTTCAATACACTCCAAGCACACTTTTTACTTGTCTGCGAAAGCATTGAAAATTCAGACACATCATTTCTGAAAAAGACAAAAAAGTTATAAATGGATAAATTGGTACATAAACCAAAATGTATCTTGAATAAAGATTACCTTGAGCAATATATTAAAGTTGCTGCAATATGTTTGCACTGCCTGCTGGCACCTGCCTTGCAAGTGCATAACATATCATTAACGCCAGTGATTTTGCAGTCCTTAATTTGAAATACACCGGTTATAGCGCGTGGGGCTGTATTTAATGCACTCGTCTGCAGACAGGATGCATAAATTGCGATCTCCGTTTTACTTTTCTTAGTGACTTCACAAAGAATCACGTGCTTCGCGTTTACCAAATCTTGGCCTTCTTTTAAATTTCTGGAATTAGGCGATGCGTTAAGTGCCTCGCACATTTCTGCAAAGCCCAAGTAAATCGAACTTGCCATGCTTTCTTCTAACCTAATAAAATATTAGCATGTATTTTCTTGTGTAAAGTAAGAACATATTAATTTACTTACTTGATAGGAATAATTCGATATTTAGTAGTCGTGAGAACGACTGTTTTTAACAATTATGAAAACGTCAAACGTACAACAAACAATAAAAACACTGGAAACGCAACAATCAGGGGTTAATCACCATTAACAACCGTCTCAGAATCCTTCATCTGACGTCACACGCCTTGTTAAGTTTACCGCCACCAGGTGGCGTATTGCTTAATTTGAATCGCGAATAGCAAATAACAGGAATTACTAATCTTTTGTTATGTCGTTGATTCGGACACCAACTCGCCAAGTATTAATATTTCCAGGCAGAAATTTATAGCGCTGGTAGTCGATTCATACACCGACACACCAAACGGTAAAAATATCTGTAACAGGGAAAACGTACTACGGGCACTCAAATGAACGAGCAAAGCAGATTAAATATCTATACTTAACAACTTCACTCTCAAAACGTGCTAGAAACTCAACGGCTTCTGAACGGCGGCACAATCTGACAAATTACAGCAACGGCGGTCGACTGATGAACTCCACTGGGTATCTCAGCCTCGGAATCTGTAACTGGAAAACCATAACTATAAACTTTGTTAACACAATAACGGAATCACTGGAAAAAATCAAATAAACTTTCAGTTAAGCAAATGGAATTATTATTCGGATTTTACAACGGCGGTTAATTTCAGGAACGGATATTCAAACAACAGGATCTTCTAAGACTGATCTTAGAAGAAAGGTTGAGGAATAAAAGTCTGGAATAAAGTCAGGTAAAAGATTAATTTGAATTGGCCGGACTTAAGCTTTTATACCCGCCGTTTTACGCTTCGGTCATGCGCGCCACCCTACTCTTGTTTGGAGGGGCTGAATGTTCTAGAAGGTTCTCGCAATTTCCTGGCCAAAATTGCGGTCCACATGTTTGTTGGCGCCATATTTTCTCAAAATGTTGAGCCCTCGTGGAATTGATAATTAACACCAACTAACCACTGTTCACCATTTTGACTCACTGGCCAATTGTTAATTTTAAAGGTTATATTTTGTTACATTTGCTTACCTTTACAAGTCAGGAGGCACTACACATCACATTCAGCATTTGAAGTAGACTGAGGACTTTTCACTACATTGTAACTGCATTTGCGTCATACTTCATAATACAATTGCAGGAAAAAAATTGTTATCAAAGCAGCAGTTATGATGCATGAAGGAGTGAAAACGAAACCTGCGCCATTGATAAGTAATTTTTTTGTTCGTTTGACGTTTGTTCGAATTACTTACGTATTCTAATTCTGAATTAGTAAATAAAAAAAAATAGAATGATCGGTCTATTATTTGCAAGAATGTGAAATGTGTAAGTTAAATGTAAGTATTGTCATGTTCCAGAACCTCTGACATTTTTTAGAATATTCGAACTGAAATGTTTTGAGTACAACTTTTCTATTTTCTATACACTGTAACGATACGGACCCTTGTGTTGTGTTTATCTTTTATTCGTCGTGATCGTCTTAGGTTCAAATCTAGAGTAGTTGAGCTAAATACGTGAAATAAAACACAGGAGAGGTTAAATACTTTTATTAACGTAAATATTGACTGCAGCCAGTGCAATTTAATTACCTCCGGTATTCACCTGTTCAGGCTAGGAAGTTGCAGGAAATCTTAGCCGAGGTAGTGCGACGTGATCTCAAGTATATAGATTTCCTTCGGAAGTTTAAACTATTTGCTCAGTCAAACAAAATAATAGAGATGAAGTTATAGGCCTGTGCACAGGGTGGTTTTCTGAAGGTGCCAGCTGAATTATCAAGTAGCTGGAAGCTGCTGTAGAGCTACCTCGAAGCGCAATCGTCCAGGGAAGTCGTAAGTGCTGGGTATCCGGTTAAAATCACTCCGAAATAATCACTCCGGTCAAAATCACTCCAACAAGAACCACTCCAAGCAACATTCACTCCAAACGAAAACCCCTCCGACAAAAAACACTTTAGTAAAAATCACTCTTGTAAATAATCACTCCTGTGAACAATCACTCGCATAATAAATCAAGAAAAAAAATGGTGCTCATACATATTTATTATTGCAATCTACAAAATAATATTAAGCATAATCAGGGGTGAATTTATTTATAATAAAAAATTAATACATAGGTACATGTAATAGTTACATACTAAACGTTTAATTTTATGTTATGTTATGGGTCATAAGACAACAGCAAAATATTATCAGGTAGGTACTTAAATACCAAAGAGGATCGTTAATACTGAACTGCGGACAAAATTGTTAGGTTACTTATAACAAATGATTTAAGTATTTTCGAATATTAAGTGTGTACCTGGAATTCTGAAGAAAAACAGATTTACAACAACCCTTAACGAGTATATGCTAATAGCTATTGTTTGGTAATTGCTTTGTTTTACAAATACATCTACTGTCAGGCCGCAGTAAATTTGCACACTAGCAATATGCAATGATAATTTTTACATTGGTTATATTTTTATATTATAATAAATTAAGTGATTATTACTTGGAGTGGTTCTTGTTGGAGTGATTTTGACCGGAGTGGTTTTCACCGGAGTGATTATTTCGGAGTGATTTTGACCTAGACCCAAGCTGCCGAGATACCTCAAAGCGCAATCGTCAAGGGCTGGCAGGTGAAGGTTTAAGGGAACTTGGAAAGGAACTGTGCTTCTTGATGTTTAGATCACGAATCCTCCTTCAGAACAACTTACTTCTGCTTTCATAGGCCAAAAACGGGTGTTGGATCGTGAGAACCCACTGCAGGTGCACCCCAGTTTTAGAAACAACACGCACTTTATGGCCCCATTAATTTTGGAACTAATAATTATCGTAAAAATAAGTTAATTGTCTGTTAAAAATCTGAAGGACCAAACTAAATAAATAAGTCCTCTAGTTTACTGTTTAATTAATACGTCTATGTGTGGAATGTCACCCATGAGGGTATTCAACAAAAAATGTAATAATTTAGAAAGGTTATGGCCTAACTAAACCAAACAATTATCACAACAACAGATCGTGCTAAAGTCAGCTGTTATTGCATATCTTATGTACTTGAGATCAACTAATTCAAAGTCATATTGTTACCCTATTTACCTGAAATAAATAGCTGAAATAAAACGCTGAAAAGGAATGTTTTAAATATGAAAATATAAAATTCAACTACCGACTGTGTAGTCGTTATAATTCCATTCATTGTATACGAAAGTTGATGTTTATTTTGTTTGTAGCGCTCATAAATTAGGTCTACTCGTAAAGGACAGACCCTTTACAGAAAATAAACAGGTGTGAAGGAACGGCCGTTCCCAAGATCAATGAGGCATGATTTCTAAACGCCAACTCAAATTAATTAGCAGTTACATTTTACATGTAATATTAATTATGCGAGTGTAGATTAAAAACTACAATTATGGGCATATTGTCCCGAAGTTCAACTGTCTGTAGTAAAATAAACATAATAGCAAATGCGGCCCGCCACAATACATATTACAATATAAATGTTTGTAAATACAACAATTCTGGGTGACCATTTACATAATCATACTTATAAGTCAGTAAAATATTGCTGTACTGCGGTGATGAAGTTTTCGATATCTACATAAGTGCTTCATTATATATTTAATGTGTAGATGTGGCTAATGTTCAAGAAATATTGGCGTACACCTATAATAGATAGATTACATACTTTTGTCTTGACTTGTTTTATCAAGGTAATCAAAATGAAATCTTTAAAATTAATGCCACCGTCAAATTTTAACAAATAATTTGGAATGCTTACAAAATCGTTTATTATTTATTTACGAAACGCATCTTCGAAGACTCCTGCTTATATTTGAAACATTTATGTTTATTTGTTTACAACTTAAAAACGGATGCCTCGATATTGATAAAGTTGTTATATTTTGCAAACAGCGAATTTATAACGATGCAAGTCCAGTCTATAGAACGATTTAAATTGCGTAATATTTCCTAATCGCCTAGCTTAAACATTCAAGCCTTCGATTGTAAGTCTTATTTATTGAACATTTGGTACTAATTTTGTTCTTCTTTAGTCCATGGCATCCTTGTATGAAACCGTTCCGCTTCTATTTTAACCGTAGTTAGGTACACGTACGTCTGTACCTACCTATATGACTACGTAAATGTACTGAAAACGTAAAAGAGTCTGCAGGTATTTTTATTTAAAGCAGGAAGTTGCAAATGTTCAAAATTTGTATTATTAACTGCAAAAGAGGCTTTTGTTTCTTTTTTTGAGTAGTGGAACTGGCATTCCAGTTAGAAGTCAAAGTTAATCATGTAAATTGTAGGTATGTATCTATCGCTTGTCTAGTACCAACATTTTATTAAAATTAATTTACTAATTGTCACATTGTTTCTTTGACAGATCTAGCAGGGAAATGAAGATATTAAAAGTGTATTAAATTAATAAATATCCCATTTCCCACCCCACAGTTTTTGAATACGACCTCAATATTTTTTAATTGAAATTTTATTAAATATTAGCTCTATCGCAATCTGCCGAGGATGATCGCAAGTTTACGTCGCTCTCTGTTAACTATGTTATTTGTCAAAACAAGGGAGAAGACTTGCATTCCATCTATACTAGAAAAACTAGTATCTGTTCTGGACTACTGACTATTCTGCACGTTACGTAAATATTGAACTAGTGGACTTTCATTCTACGAGATGCAAATATAACGAACTAAGAACTATCTGAGGAAATTCAAGAACATATTAAGTAGAAACATTAATTTTGACAAGCTTGTCTAAAATAAGATAAAAAGCAACCCCTATCTATATGTTTTATAATATTATTAGCCGCAATATCCCATTGTTGGGCAAGGTCCTCCCCATAAGGGGGGTTGTTGATCTACTCTCCCATAGTGATCAATCCTTGTGGGAGAGAGGCGCCACGTTAATGCAACCTTCGGGTCACCCATCCAAGATGTAAGTAATATTTATTATTTAATCAGATGCTGCCTAACTTCCACTTGCAATAATTTTTTTAAACATCATATTAGCAATCCGAATATATATTCTATGGGTTAATTTTATATTCTAATCCATAATTACATTTGTAAAACTATACATACGGTTAATTGGCATGTTGAGGGATACGTCCTGGGATTTTACATCTATGTTCTTATTTGAGATCTGTGGGCTAGGAGCGTTTCAGTTTTCTGTTACCTGCATTGGCTGAAAGCGGTTTCTACCCAGAATTTGTGCAGTTTTTCATTGTATGTATACCTACTTTGAGATCAATGTGGAAAGTGTGGTTAGACTCGTACTCGTACCAGGTCGGATTTATTATTTTTTTTATGCTTTTACTACACTACCCTACACGTACCTACTTACCTAAAAGAATAAAAGACTGATATTCCTTGAAAACCTCTTATTAACGGCACATTTATTTAATTTTAATATGTGGAAATTATTTGATATTTATCACTTCTTAACAGTAGTGCGTCACCCTAAATATTTGATACCAAAAACTTATTAATGTTTTTCTTCTATACTACCAGACAACTTGAATTTGAACGCGCATTATTGAAATATACGCAGTTACGTATATTGCCGTCTTGGTTGCGGTCTACTTAGTGCCCATTACGAGAGTTCGGCGTCTTAGTCACATTCTTCTGACGGCGATCTGATCCTGACTTTATTTCGGCATAATGGTTGTAGTCGGCAATAAGCCCCTTACGACAATTTGGCGTTTTGGACATGGTCAACGTTCTGATCATGATCTCGTTTCGGCGTTTTGGTCGAATTTAACAGTGTTTATTAATGGACACGCAAGTTCGGTTGTTTTCGTCTTCGACGCTAAATTATCAATCCCTGTGGTGTTGCTTAACACTGATCGGCGTTTTAGCCATTATCATCCGGCATATGAAGCCGGCGTTTTGGGTATTCGGCGAATTGTCTCGAGCCCTTAAATTCTCTTGGCTTAAACCTAACCTATTCCCACATCTTTAATGGTTACTTTAACCCTCGTGGGTCCAACTGGGGTGCAAATGCACCCCACGCTTTATTTTTTGGCTCTAAGATTGTAAAAATACCAGGGTATTTACAGCAGAAGTATCAATTACCAACTGATACAATTAATGCGAACCATATTCGAGAGTTAATACAGTTAGGGGAAATGTGGCGATGATGGCACCCTTTTTTTTAAACCATTTTTAAAAATTGGTTATTAGACATACAGGTTCGGTGCTTGGTGGGATTAATAGAGAAAAACAAGTACTATAATGGAGCAACTTCATTTTACAAATTTGTGTTATAATATGGGACTTATTTATTTATTTTAAATTGATAAAGTGTGCCATCATTGCAACACTAGTATTTGTATGATGGCATATACTATGATGGGTTCAGAAAACAGGTCCAAATAACTCAAAATAACTCATTTTATTGAAAGAAAGGTACATATAAAAAAGTACAGAGTATATTTAATTACAGAGTTCACAAGTGAATTGTTTAATACGGCGATCGACGCCAGCACAGTCAACGTGGCACCAAGATAGGCAATTATCGCACCTAATCCAGAAGTCCATTTTACGTGATTCTAAGTAAAGCCCGTTACAATAAAGGCAAGCCACATCATCGGATTCGTCATCATTATTTTGAAATTGTGTCTCTTCGCCCTCCTCATCTAACGCGTGTTTGTGCCTTGCAAATATTTTAATACTCTTTCACTATGCACATCAGACTACCATTAATTTCTGATAAGGCAAATTTTCATCGCAAATGTTTACATAGTAATCTGATAGCTGCTACACATGCTGATGACTTCTTCATGTTCTCTAGTGATTCCAAACGTACAATTTCATTGAAAAACCACCTAAGTTCAAAGTTTAAAATTAAAGATCTGGGTGAAACCAGACAAATTCTTTGTATGGCAATCAGAATAGATCACAATAGCGTTGCATTGGATCAGGAACAATATACACTCACCGGCATAGAAATCCGCCCACCCCGGTTTTTCTCAATAATATCTAGTTATCAACTAATAGCATTAGGTATACTATTGAAAATGGTATCTATTTTACTAGCAGGCATAGTTGATGATAATAACGATCACATCTGTTAGAAAACAATTGCCAAAACAAACATTTAAAGCAATTTCTGTTGATATCATTTACGTTCTAAATTTGAGTTGCGTAAAGTTTTGTGTTTATTCTTGTGGTTTTTTTTAAATCGCTGTTAATTTTTTTTGTTACTTTCTGTTTAATTCCTATATTGCTAGTGTTTTTGGTTTATAGTGCTTTCAAATTATGCATTTGCCAGTAGAAACTGTTGCTAAAGCAGTTGCATTACTTGAAGATGGACGCAGTCAACGTTATGTCTCTAATCTGCTAGGTATTCCTCGTTCAACGCTAAAAGATGTTCATAGAAGATTTAGAGAAACCGGTAGCTATGGTCGCAGGCCGGGAACAGGAGCTAAACGTAAGACATCTGTTAGTGACGATCGTTTTATCATTTCGTCTACGTTAAGAAATCGACATACTTCTGCAGTGGAGACTCGAAATGCCCTTCAGCGTGTAAGAAACGTCAATATTTCTGAAAGAACAGTTAGACGGAGACTCAACGAAGCAAATTTGTGTGCAAAAAGACCAGCACGAGGTCCAAGATTGCTACGGCAACATCGAGTAGCACGTTTGGCGTTCGGGCGTAATCATGCAAACTGGAGAATCGAACAATGGAGGACCGTTATCTTTTCTGACGAGTCCAGAGTTAATCTTCGTGGCTCAGATGGTCGCGAACGAGTATGGAGAAGAAGGGGAGAAAGATTTGCTCCTTGTACTTTTTCGGAAAGGGTACGATTTGGCGGAGGTTCAATTATGGTGTGGGCAGGGATTTCTGCTGATGCACGAACGGAGCTTGTATGCATCGAAGGAGGTTCACTAACAGCACATAGGTATGTAGAAGAGATTCTATTACCTTATTTGATTCCTTATGCTCCTTTCATTGGCGAAGATGTTTTGTTTATGCATGATAATGCCCGACCACATTCTGCAAGAATCGTAACTGCATTCTTAAACGAAGTTCAGATTCCCGTTATGGATTGGCCGGCAAATAGTCCGGACTTAAATCCTATAGAACATGTTTGGGACATGTTAAAACGACGCCTCAGAGCCAGACCTGTTGCTCCAAATAACCTCAACGAACTCCGAATTGCTTTACTCGAAGAATGGGATCAGATCCCTCAAGAAGATATTCGGGGGTTGATCTACAAAATGAATCGCCGAATGTCGGCAGTGATTAGCGCACGAGGAGGCAATACGCGATATTAGAACTTTATATCGTGGTTGTTTTTGTCGTTTTGTTAAGTTTTTTAAAGTTAAAGTAAAGTATGTGATTTGTTGTTATCTTTATTTTGTCATCTCTATGTAACACCAAAGAATAAATTAAGTAGAAGTTTGACTAATAATGCAGTAAAAATAACGTACTCGGTAGTAAATTCACTTTAATTAGGATTTTTTCAAATTTCAATTATAAAATACCATAAAAATAGGGTGGGCGGATTTCTGTGCCGGTGAGTGTATATATATATCCCAGCTTGCAACAATAATACATGAAATTATAGTAGTAACCTGTATCGGTACACAACTAACAGTGCAATCACTTAATACAGCCCGAAAATACCTGACTGAGCTATAGTAAAAATACTGAGTTTCATTACCCAACTAACGCCCTTAAACCGCGTCCTACACTCTATTCGCGAAAGGCCTTTCGAGGAGTACAGCGTAGATCAGAGAATACAAAAATTCGCTGTGAACCCCGAACAAAACGCAATATTACCGCTCCTGTTGACTCACGCTGTATATACAGTCAAATTCCCGTGTATGTACGCTAATACTTGTACAAATTAACAATCTAAAGAATTATGACTGTAAAGTAGTTGTAACACCCTGTACAATTACAACGTAGTTCTTATCTATCCCAAAATATAAATAAGTTCATACAAACACAAGATTATTTACAATGACTTTGAAATTAGCAGAATTAAACATAAATGTGCACTTCCCTTGCTTTAATCTGGTCTGGAAATTCCTGAAGCAGCTCCGAGTCCGCACGTGTTCTCGCTGCGACGGCAGGAATGACTTCGAATTCTAGTTTCTCGCAGGCAGCAGATTTTTTTCCATAGAAGGCACCAATTCTTCAGACGAATTTCACCGTTCCCAAGTTGTCTAATTTCGAATACAAGGAAAAGTTAGGACAGCTATAATTTAAAAGACAAAGGAAACTCACCAATCGGAACTACGATTGACACGACAAAAATCATGAAAGTAACGAAACGTTGATTATAGTGACAATAACTGTCGGTAACGTAATCACACCATCAACTAATGATCACGTTACAAATTATGATATTCCCAGAAAATCGAGATGAACTCTAAGCTACACACTTTAACGGGAAATCACATTCAACGACACGTTCGTTTGCTGTCAGATGCAGAGAATCAATCACCGGAAATCCTGTTTAACTAAATTAATCATGCGTAGTAAGTCAAAATGTTATCAAAAAGAGAAGGGAGCTAGAGTGAAATGGGTTGCGGACAACCTAGGCGAAAATATCGTTACAATGGTACTATTTATTCTGTTCTATTTCCTCAAGGAGCTAGTTTGTATTTGTAGAGGCAATTTTACATGAATTCGCATATTTTCTATATATGTGCATATCGCCGATCTCTCTTGATTAATCTTCTGTATCTTGTTCTTAGTCGATAAGCCGTCTAACTTTCGGTGTTAAGTTTCCTGATACTCCACGAGATAGGTCTTGCAGAAATGTGTCCAAGTTTCTCAGTGCTTCGCTCTTCTTCCTAGTATTGCCCGTGTTTGCCTTTCTTTGTAAGGGTTCTTGTTCTATGCTCATCCCATTATGCTTTCAGTTTACCTCCTTGTCGCTTTCCATGTGTTCCGGATTTCCAGACCACTTTGAGAATTCAATCAACTGCTATTATATATATATATATATATATTGCTGTCTTACACTTGATAAAATGGATTTATTTCTATTTTAATATAAAGTATTAAAGCTAGAGGAAGCTTTCCTGTATGAAAAGGAGTGGTTCACATAAACTATTTTCAAAGGAGTTCATACGTTGTCCTCTCCGATCATTCTTCGGGTTGTCGTAATATGGGAGTTGCAAATTTTGAGTTAATCTGAAGGAAATTTGCCAATGGAGCCGCGTACATAATGTTGTTTTTATGCCTTTCGCCATTTTTACTGAGTCTTGAGCTGTAATAACAATGACATTAATGTAAATGTTATTGTTATAATTTGACAGTTCAGACCAATTTTGTAGATTTAAGTATTTTTGTGGTTAATTGGCTGTAATTTGTACTGAATGCCATTGATTTAGCTTAAGAGGCAACTTTGTGTTGTATTTATTTAAACATTAAATGTGTATTAATTTGTTTATCTGCAAAGTTAGATCATTTTCAACGACGATTATAGAAATTGTAAAATTACATCGACAGAATGCCTAGGTTCTGCTATATTTGTATGTAAACTTGTAGTACAAGTGATATGGATGATTTTCGTCGTATTTCCCATAGCAACAATGCTGTATTTGTTTATTTATGTGTTAGTTAATCACGTTTTGATAATTTCGTTTATATGTGTGGAAATTGCTAAGTTATTTCTATTCCTTAGGAATTATGAGTTCAAATGCTATTGTATACTTAGATAAGGCATCTTTTTATGTGAAGTTTGTTAGGAAAAATGCTTTAATAATCGAATTGTTTATGTTTATATGTCAAAAGGTCATGTACTTAAAGACGTTTCAAAATTTTGCTGTTGAGGTCCTGTTAAAACGTTTTATAAATGATAGTGTTGCTATGTTAGGATAGTTTAAGTTTGTTTTCATGAACCTTCATAGTAGATTTAATTGTTTATTTATAATTTATAGATTTTGTTATTAACTGTTAGTTTTGTATTTATATTAGATAGGTCGTGTGTGGTCCTAAAAGATTCGTCTTTTATTGAGGTTTTCGAATATGTAATTAGCCCTAACATGATCCATAGTTAAGTTATTTAGTTTATAAGATTTATTATTCGAATTTGGCATTTTCCTAGCGGCGTCCTAATTGTTCAATTTTATCAGGTGTTTTACAAGGTAGATTAGAATTTGTTAAAAAATCTGAAAGTTATGTGAGTTGCCATAACAACGCTAGCTTTTTTCAAAGCAAGTATAAGAGGGAAATTCTGGAAAACAGCGTCACTTCCTGAAATTTTCGATGAGGAACTTTTGAAGGTTTAATAACCAAATTTGTAAAATTTAATGACTGTTTGTGATTTTGTTTTGTTGACATATGTCAAAGTTTGAATAAAGTTATACAAAGTTCTAAGTGTTTTATTTAACGAAGAGTTTAACAAGTCCAGTGCTACGTGAATATAATAATAATTATACCAGTGCTTCGATTTCAATAAAAATATAATTATCAACGTTCAACAACGAAACAACGATTAATAATTTTGTTGGTTATCTGCAGCGTAACCTATAAAAGCAATGTGCTGCGATTAAACATTATTCCACAACCATCGACGACAGGTAAAAGCCATCTATTACCTGAAATTCAATAAAGATCCAGTGCAATCCAGGAATTACTGAGAGGCCGATAAGAATTCTTCGTCTATTGGAATTATGCGTGTATCTTGATTTTCCATCCGCACGAGATCATCAACAAACATGACGAGAGCCGCGTAATACAAGGCAGCGCACGCAGGAAAGGATATAAGCAGAAAGAAATATTGATGAACAGAGGAAGGGAAAAGCTGAACATCAGGTTTGATAGTGATTAGTTTCATTACATTAATTTAAATTTATAACTGTGTAATTTTGTGTTTATTTGGCTAATGACAGTTGAAGTTCTTGAAAGGTTATTTTCAAATTCATGCAAATTTTCAATTCATCTAAATTTTATTGACCAATATTTAGTTTGTTCCTTTGCAGTTTCCTTTAATAATTTAAATAAATTATTATTTTACGAATTCAAGGGATTCGAAATTGCCTTGCCTACTTCCTTCAGTTATAAAAATATAGGAATTCAATTTCGTAATGCCCAATTATTTCAACCTCAAGTATTTAATAATAAGAGAGAATAAATTAACTTTTATTAATGAGTCTCGTTGATAGTGTTTTGTGAGGTGTTTATTTTCATCCAATTTTTCGTCAATTTGTATGTCATTGAAGCTACAGGATTGTTTGTGTCCCATTATTTTTATTAGTGGTGCTTGTTTATTTATTTATTTAATTAAAAAACCGGTATCTCACAGCAATATATATATTGTGTTTGTAAGTTTTCATTTAAATTGCTTGTGTTTCTCTGGGGTTCTCTTAATTCGTTATCCTCAGGATTTTACACTAATAAAATTTATGCAACATCATTCCGCATGGTCTATACTGGCAGCAACTCACAATTTGGCTATCTTGGTTTGACCAATGATTATATGCTACTCTTGAGCAAGAAATTGGAGTCGGTATTATGAAAACCGTCTAAGGTTAGAAGCTGATTAGGCGAGGTAAGACGGTTCATACGGCTTATCCTAGTGTTTGAGTTTTAGGTGTTTCTGAGAAAAACATCAACTGTAGACCCGCTTTCTTTAGAAAGTATGAGAAATAATTACTAGTTGCGTAGTATTATAAACATAGCCTGAATTCGTTTGATCTTATTTACTAATTTTAAAGTTATTAGTTATTTATGCTACTGTTTCACAATAATATATTTATGGTTTAGAATGGAAGTTCTGTTTGGATTTTCTAGCAATGTTATAAATTATTTCTACTTCTTCCGCTTCTGATGCGTCTTCTACTTAATTCTTCGCTTTAACTTTTTAGCAGGCTTCCTTAGTTCTTTATATTCTTCTCTTTTCCTTTTGTTAGAATTGCGACAAAGATCCTTCATTTTTAAGTTCTGTTCCTAACTTGCACCAATTATCACACATATATCGCAAATAGAACATCCTAACTTTTCGTATCGTTATGTTTGTTGAAATTATAGTTTATCTAGAATTATTAATATTATGCAATTGCAAAAAATCTACTCGAAACCAGCTACCTTTGCTCTCTATTTTGATACAAAAAAGTATTTACTCCTGTTACCCCGTTTATTACTGACTGTTTCGAATTACTGCTGTACCCAATAATTATTAGGAACGCCATGTCTCGCAACTTTGTTGAGAATAATTGTTGTACAATCGTAGAATTTCAAGAAGGAAAAAATATGGTTTCCTGGAAAGAGATTATCTATTCCCCGAATAAGGTAAGGCCAACAGACAAGGTAAACTTCTGCGAAACGATCAACAAACAATACACTTCTGAGTGTTTTATCAGTAATATGACACTTTGACGACTGGGAGATACCTATATAAAGCGACATTTACCACTGAACAAACACTATCTGAAAATTACTCAACCGGCAAGTATCCAAACGTTTAAAAAATGACAGTTATTAAAATTGCAATGTGCGTTCTCTTCTTTTACGGTTATGCCAGCGCCGAATATTTGGCAGAAAAGATTAAACAAACGATGGTTCGAGATCAGTCTTCAAAAGTAAGTCCATTTTTATACATATTAACAACTGAATAAGAAGTAGGTGTGATTTATAAGCAAATATTAAGTGCCATCGTGAATTGTTATAGACAACACAACAAAATCGGAACCAAGTCCGCAATAAGAAGACAAAAATGATCGAATCACGACAAAATAGCCAAGCAAAATTGATGGCCTATGAATATTGAAGGAATTGACGGTTCCTTTGGCATTCAGTTTTATATAGCATATTGTTATACCAAACACATGTCGTTCCGGATTAATAATATTCTTAAATTAGCGTTTAAACTATATTAGTAAAATACGTAATGCGCACTATTATTGGAATTTCCATCTAAACTATATTAGTCAAATATTTAATCGTTTATTTAAAGTTTAAACTATATTAGTAAAACATGTGATATGTGATATTATCAAAATAGTATTTGAATTATATTAGATTAACATATAAATACATAAATGTTCACTTAAACTGTATGTATACTTAGAATAGCTTATATTAAGCAGTGACTCATTTATGCATGGTCAACAGAAATAATGTAATAATAAAAAGACTTATTAAAATTTGTATTTTCAATACCATTGTTGTCATTTTGGTTCGGACCTATGAGAAAAGCCTATTATTGGTTCTGAATAGTGAAGAAATTGTAAGCGATAGGGTGGCAGCAGAAAAGAAGGAACTTTATGTAACTTAATTATAAAAATATATCCACTGCCATCAAAAATTAGTAAGTGCCGATAGAATGAAGCTAAAGTATAGCAGATTCAGCTGTTTTTCGTCAATTATCCTGTGGATTACCTTACAAAAGTAGGGTCCTGTTACAGATCTACGATGATAGCAACACTGAAACCAATAGCAAACTGAAATTATTACTTCATTAATGAAGCACTTAAGACAAGACCTTTAATGTTCCTAGTCATGTTTAATTTTCAATTCTAGTCATCATATATGCAGCGTATTCCGTTTTACCTTCGACAAACCAGATCAGAACATCGAAAAAAAAGTTTAACGAGCATCTTCGGAAATTCTTAGACTTCCAATCTCCGTAAGTCGAACAAGTTCCCCAGTTTTCCTCTTAACTTTCATATTAGTATAATTAATATTTTCAATTTTAATGTAATTTACGCACATTAAAGTGCAAAGTATGACGAAAATTGGTGTAAACAGTATAATTGAGGTCGTGTAATCTCTTAGCAGATTTTCTGTAATTATCAAACAAAACAAATCACCTTGAGTACGGGTCTGTACATCTATACTGCTCCAAGAAATCAAGGCACCACAACTAACAATCGCAATATTGTTTAAAGTATTGCACGTAATGAATGGGCCAGTAGCTGGTAATCTGACTCTCAGATTTTCTCCCAGAAGACGTTGGCGAACGGTTTCAATGCTAACCTGCACATTATGTACTGCTGAAAGTTGTCTTAAAGTGCTATTGTGGTGGTTAAGTGCTCTCTTAGTGCACGCATTCGAAGAAAACGATCTTCTACAGTGGAAGTAGCACGTGGTCGCCCTTGCGCTGGTCGCCTGTCATATTCGTTAGTTTCTCTGAAACGCTGGATGACCCCAGAAATGATTGTGTGGTTCACCCCAAGCCTGTCAGCGATAGAGCGGAAAGAATACCCTTCTTCGGACAAAGTAAGGGCTGTTGCACACTCAGCACGACCTAAATTTCTTGAGATTCGTTGAATTTTAAATAAGACTGATCGTACAAGCAATTGTTTGATGACAGCTGCATGATTTGATGCAGGTAAATTGTAAATGTGCGTATAAAATTGATTAGTTTTTCCCCCACGACTGCATTTGGTGGTAACTCAATAATGGTATGGGGAGGTATATCTTTCACGGCCCGCACAGACCTACACATCTTCCCCAGTGGCACTTTAAACAGTCAGAGGTACATTACACATATCTTAGAACAGTATGTTGTGCCATATGCCCATCCATCGGAGATAGCTTCCAATTAATGCACGACAACGCTCGGCCCCTCACAGCCAGAATTGCGCAAGAGTACCTAGACGACTGACGTTGGTATTCCTGTTATGCAATGGCCAACTAGAAGTCCCGACCTGAATCCGATTGAGCACCTCTGGGACATTCTCGGAAGACAATTACGATCCCTTCAACCACACCCCGCAACTCTTAACGGCCTAGGGAATTCATTAGTGGAAATGTGGGATAATCTTGAACAAGAGCAGTTAACTGTGTTAATTTCAAGCATGGACCGTCGTGGTCAATCTGTCATAACACGTCGAGGCGGAAACAGCCTACTGAACCTGTAAACTTACAATTTTTCAGTTTTCGAATTTTAATTTGGATAAAATATGGTTTACTTAATTTTAAGCATTATCTATGATTAAACGTATCTCATTGCCGGCCTCGGTGGTCTAGTGGTTAGCGCTTTTGCCTTTAGATCCGAGGGCGCAGGATCGAACCTGGCTGAGGTCGGCGAGATTTTTCTAGCGGGAAAAAATCTGAACATGCGCCTTCTGTTGGATAAGAAGTAAAGCCGTAGGACCCGTGCTACTGCGATGTGTGACACGGTAAAAATCGCTACTGGAGTTGGAATTGGATAGACAAAATTCTTAGTTAGGGTGTACAATGGGCCAAATGTGGCCTAAGTGCATAGAGATGCTTGGAAAACCGCGTCCTAGATCTCGCTCTCTCAAATCATCATCATCATCAAACGTACCTCATTACATGCAATACTTTAAACAATATCGCGATTGTTAGTTGTGGTGCGTTAATTTCTTGTAGCAGTGTATATATAATGAACTCAAAGTAGCAAATTATTTCTGCAACATACTAACATCTTATAGATTTAAACACATATTATACTATATTATTAGTTTTTACACAGATTACAGTATGACGCCTGCGGAAATTTCCTACGGAAATTCCTGTAAATTAGATAAGTAATTCGTTGATTAATATCAGCCTCCCGGAACCTCAATCGAAGTTGGGCGGTTCTCAATAAAGTCAAATAAATAAAGTAATTAACTACTCGTCAATTACCGGTAAGGGCGCCACCAGCTTGAAAGATTACGCTGATAATAATCCAGATGTAAATTGAGAAAGCTGGATCTCCGAAGTTCTACACTTACCTAATTTGTCGCTACAAATTTACCAAACATAGGGTAACAATAAATAATAAGACCAATTGCAACAACGGTAATTTAATAATGCAAAAAAAAATACCAATAATATAATCCCCCAAGTAACATTTACAATATATGAATAATTATGTTGTGGAACCCTGTATAAGTACACACTACCCGTACAATTCACTCAATATAGTGATAAATAAGATTTAAATAAGTGAGCAAGGTAAAAATACTGCGTTTGTAAATAAATATCCTCGTTTATGAACCTAAAAACGCCCCCAGTCGCTGAAAGTACTTTCATCGAAATAAAGCGCTCTGCAAACACAACATATCCTAGGTACCAATCCGAATAAACGCAATATTACGGCTCAAGATGACACACCCTGTATATATTAAGTGAAACTGTGATAATATGTACGAAATACGTGACACGCTAATGTATGATAACATTTAGATAACAAGGGGTTCACAAACCCATAAAGCAATTTGAAAATTAAATATAAACATACAGTAAAGTAAATTAAACACGAGTGAATTAACTCGTTTCCGAAATCAACATATAATAAACAGTATTTACTTCCTTGTTTTCATCTGCTTGGAAATTCCTGTAGCAGCTTCAAGCCCGCACGTGTTCTTGAGTGTCGGCCGGAATGATTTTGAATTCCAGTTTCTCGCAGACAGCAAATTCAGCAAATCAAAACGTAAATGACTGTTGTAAAAGCTTACAGCCCCAACTTGTTGACTAATTAAGCTTACACCCCCAACTTGTTGTCTAAATTAATAAATAAAGAATGCGTTAGCCTAGCATGTTCAAAATAAAAGA
>JABXWE010102611.1:0-33412 GCA_014611495.1 Limonius californicus
GGTTCACAAACCCATAAAGCAATTTGAAAATTAAATTATAAACATACAGTAATGTAAATTAAATACGAGTGAATAATCTCGATTCCGAAATCAACATATAATAAACAGTATTTACTTCCTTGTTTTCATCTGCTGGGAAATTCCTGTAGCAGCTCCAAGCCCGCACGTGTTCTTGAGTGTCGGCCGGAATGGTTTTGAATTCCAGTTTCTCGCAGACATCAAATTCAGCAAATCGAAACGTAAATGACTGTTGCAAAAGCTTACAGCCCCCAACTTGTTGACTAATTAAGCTTACACCCCCAACTTGTTGTCTAAATTAATAAATAAAGAATGCGTTAGCCTAGCATGTTCAAAATAACAGATGGATGACACTTACCAATCGATAAATTTGATTGACGTGAATAAAAGACTAAACGACGAATATAAATCGGCCAAAGACCCACATCGACTCTCTTCCAACTAAATTAGAATACGATGTACTACAAGATGTCCTCAATATATCGAGAAAAATACTCAAGTATGGAATACTTCACAGAGGAACCTCGATCGCCGCTTAAATAAATTGTAACTGACACACGAAAATGGTCGCCGGAAATGAAATTGTTATCCAAGTCTCGCACAGGCGTGTTTCATAAAAATCAAGTGAGGAAAATGGGTTGCAAACCAATCAGGCGAAAAATATACCGTTACAATTTTACTGTTTCTAATTTTAATTATCTTTTCCTATTTTTAATTTATTTTTTTTAAGATTTTAAACCATAGTTCCCTAAATACTATTCATAACCTAAATCTCCCCTTTATACTGTAACTCATAAATACTTTTGGTGTAGCCTGTACTGCAGTTCGCTGCAGTTGTTCTAACCAGCCGTACGAGGTTATACGATACGCTTTTTCTTGTTTCTTAATAGATTTGTTTGACGTGTGTCAAGTGAATGTTATGGTTTAGTAGTAAAAGTATTAATTATACGCGCCTAAAGTAAAAGCCCTGGAAATATGGGTTCAAACAATATTACGATATATCATTTCCATGAAGAATGGTAATACGATTCTTTTTTTCTAATGATTAAAAACAAGTGTTGTATAATTTGTAATAGTAGCATTGCATTACCAAAAAAAGGAAATGTAGAAAGGCATTATAAAATACTGCATAAATGTGTGAAATAGATTATCCATACAACAGTCAGCTACGGCAAGTCAAAATTAGAGAACTAAAAGCGGGTCTTTCAACCAAACAGTCATATTTTACAAAACATACATTGAAATCAGAAGCTGCTACAATTGCATCCTTAGAGTATGTCACATTCTTAGTAACAACAAAAAGTCATTTGGCGTTGGAATATTTTTTAAAATGCTTTTTTGGAGGCGGCTTATTCTTTCTTTTCTGGCTTTAAAAATAATGCCGAAATAGTTTCTGCCACTAATGACATGCAATTATCATGATGCAGTGTTAAACGCCGAGTGGAAGAAATTGGAGTGGATTTAAGAGATATACAAGACTGTTCAGCATTTTCTTTACAAGTAGATGAATGTACTGACGTAGTTGATATTTAGCAGCTAATGATATTCATTAGAATGAGAAAGATTTTTCCACTAAGGAGGAACTATTAACAATTATTTCTTTAAAAGGAAACACTCGAGGAGAAGACATTTTTTCCAGTTTTAAGAAATTTATAAATACCATTCAGTTGCCTATATTTAAACTTGTGTGAATAACTACAGATGGAGTGCCAGCAATGGCAGGTCGTTACAATGGTTTTATTTCTCTTTGTCGAGCTGATAAAGGGTGAAGAATACGAACAATTAGCGGACGATATTTGGCTATTTGAGTTGGCTTTTCTAACAGACATCATATCCAAGCTCAATAATTTAAATCTTGAATTACAAGGTAAAAATAAGTTAATATTTTAAATGAGAAGTTACATAAATGCTTTCAAACAGAAGCTCACGTTTCTCGTATCTAAACTTGAAAATAACTTTCCACTTTCCAAATATGAAGGCACAATTAAAAAGTTACAATTCTACAAATTACGATCCAAACAGATATATAGATGAAATTAAAAATATTGATATGGAGGTCGAGAGACGTTTCCAAGATTTGAAAAAATGGATAATATCATTTTATTTGTGAGTTTCCCATTTACTGCAGACATACCGATAACAAAAGGCGCAGCTAAACTTGTATTTCTATTTCTAACGGATGTTGAAACACTGGAAACAGAAATAATTAAATTACAAAACGATGTTTTAATAAAATCAAGAGCTTCCGAGGAAAATTTTTGGCAGTATGTATCAGCAGAAAAGTATCCTAGCTTGCATAAATGTGCTGCAAATTTACACTCATGTTTTGGCTCTACATATTTATGCGAATCAGCATTTTCGCAAATGAAAATAGTCAAATCTAATTATCGCAACACTTTAATCGAGGAATACACGTTTAAGAAACTGCCCAAGTACAAAAAAAATGTAGATGGAATGCATTGCAGAACACCAGATGCCGCAAAAGACTCAAAATACGTTTTTGTATGTTTCAAATTAAATTACAAAAAATTATTCGTGTACCACGTTTCTTTTTTACTTAATAAAAACATCGATAAATGTTTCTTTGTGGGCCCAAAGTCTCCTTCTTCTAAAAATTAGGTTAGATTAATCTTCAAACCTAAAAATTAGAGTTAGGGTTAGGGTAAATCGCGGTTAAGTTTGCATTTTAATAGTGGAACGCGTGGAAAAATTAGTGATCACCATTGCCGTAGAAGTTCCACAGGGTTTCAAGATAGACTAATTTATTCATAGGACTGCAGTAAACAGTAATAGATGGAGATTTAGGACAATGAGAACATGTGCTTACTATCTCAAAGACTATTACCTTTTTGTAATTGTGCTTAGTTACACACACATATTGAAAAACGAAGGGGTAAGTGAATATTTCTCATACCTAGTCCGGCTATCGCTTCAAATTAAGCACCCAAAAATTAATTTGTGGAGAAGAGTAATATGTGTGTCAGAGTACACAGAAGAAGATCCCGGTCGATTCGTGAAAGAGTCCTCAACGACTAGAAGGGTGAATAAAGACTTACATTTGAGAATCAAATACAAAAGTAAGACTGACGGAATTATGCAAAGATGACTGTTTCACTATTCGCATAATCGTACAGATAATATGCGCGAGTAAAACATCAAACAGCTTCAAATCTTCATGGAAGTTTTTGGCAAACAACTACAGCAGGCAAGGTATGGTGATGCAGAAATAGTAAAGATAGTAATATCAAACGAACAAGGATCAACCATATTAGATAATTACACGTATACAATCGTAGAGAAAATACATGCATTAGTAGAGTTATTCAGTTTCCTGCTTCGTATTTTCAGTAGTGTAGCCGAAACATAATGTACACGGAAGGAGCGTAAATTATACAAAGGTATTTAATAATTTATAAAACTGAATTAAACGACAAATACGCAAATGTGCAGGAAACATACATTGCTTTGCGGTCAAGGCTTTGCTTTACACGTGCCTTGTTTGTACATCGACGGTTCGTATACCACAAACTGCAGTACTACTATACTTGTTATTTTTATTTTATAAAAGTCATATTATTTATTTTATTTATAAGAAGTTAGGGTCGACCTTACGGGGGGCGAATAAAAACTACTTAATTTTCAAATTTAAATACGGTTGCAGCGCTTCTGCATTTCATGTATGTAGTTCCTGGGTAGACAAACAGCGGATGCGATCAGACTCACTGACGGCGACAGGCAGGTGACATGCAACAGATAATAAAACACAGACTTACTGATCTGTCAATAAATGTTGGGCAGTTGTACTCACCGGGGGTCCTCCAGCCCCCTGCCCCTGGATTGGAACTCGAACAGGATACGGATGTTCATCTGCCGGGTAACTGCTGTGGCCGCAGTCATTCATAGTCGTACCACTTGTAGGCGTACAGTAAGTGCTATTTGTAGGCGTACAGTAATAGCCATATGTAGGTGTACAGTAATTGCCATTTGTAGGAGTGCAGTAATTACGATCATAACGCATAGCTTCTGGTGCAACAATCCTCCAGAGGGATGCAGGCCATGGACTAAGTCCACAGCCAGTCTCTCTATTATTCACAGGAGTCACGGGGGGACATACGCCCTCATCCCCACATGCGAAGGGGAGAGTATAATTAGTGCCCAGTCTCCGTGTAAAAATCAGTCCATGCCCTCCTGGCATAAATAATAATAATAATTCGACGCAGGCACATTTACGATGCACCTCTGCCTACTGATTACCTCCCGAATGATTGCTAGGAGAATAATGATTAATCATGCCACACACACATTATCTACCCATATAGCTACTTATATTCACTACGTTAATGTTTCCAACAACTACTTCCATAGACACATCAATCTTGTATAACAACCATATTAGCCTCCAATGCTTGTAAACCACATAATATGTGGGCTACGTATTATCTGCTTATTATATTATAATAAGCAGATAATATGTAGCCCTTTGGGCGAACACATATGACACTTTATGGAATATAAACATATATAATACCAAGTATATAATACGCAACCATTCGAGTACACACATATAACACTTCATGGGATATAAACCATAACTTCGCCAAGGACGCCGCTGCTTATGTTAGCTGATATTGCAATTGCAGCCCATCTTTATATATAAACATATAAGTGGTAACACTAATAGCACACCTTGCCTCAGCTCAGAGGACAATCGCATTGCAATCGGTTAGTAGGTTCGCAAACGCTTTTAATTAGTTATTACGATAAAGACATGTACGCTTCGCCCAGCTACCCCCCAACACTGTCTAATTTTGACTGCCGTTCTTGCCCTGTACGCCCCTGCTAACCTTAATTTCTTCCAAGAAACACTTGCCTCGGCTGGCCGCTCGAGACCCTTCTGTGATCCCTACAGCTGTTAAAGCTGGCCGACAGAAGTTATGAATACTTTAATAGATATTTATCTGTTGAGCTCACATTTAGGTAATATTCACAGCAGGCAAAAACCATTGCCTAACAAGAAGGAAATTTGATTGCCTACGAAAAGGCTGTAGTAGATTTTGAATGCCCAAGCCGATTTCGAATACCTTTAACCATTTGGCAACGAAAGCACAACATCGGTTTTATGTGTACAGTAACGCGTTATACATTATTTCACAAAGTTTTGAATTTCCAGCTTAATTTAGTATTATAAAAACAAAAAGGAAATGTAATCTCTATCGTGTAAACTATCTTTTAGATGTGATTTTTAAGTTGGAGAGTAGGCAATTTATGCCTACATTTTCCCCATGGACGTATCCACAGCAAGCACTTTGTATAATACTGCACATTGAAGTGTCTTACAGAAAAGCCTGAACTGCAAGAAGTTAAATAAACTGGAAACACGGATATGTTGGTAGGAATTTAGTTTCAAAGGCAAAATTAAATTAAAAAGCAAAACACCAATGATATTTCGTTGTAGTAAAGGTCTACGGCCCAACAAAAGGACGAGCACATATAGTCTACATATACATATTCTATGATAAAATTACAATAGTCAAGAACAACATATAACAATTGTAGCAAATCAATCCAAGGAAATGCAATATAAGCGTCAATTTAGTACCTTGAATACAGAGGGGTGGGTTATTTAGAAGTGTGTGTTTGAAATTTATAGACATCAAACAAAAAGGCAGATATATGCTGCAACTAGTAAATAAAGCACTTTTGTGGTTTGCGTGTTTTTAGTTTTAATGGAAAGTTATATTTTACAAATATCTAAACAGGATATTTTTGATAATCATAATACTAATTTGTATTTTATGAATATCTTGAACTTGTGCAAAATGCTACGAGATGTTTTTTAATAATGGCTATTTTTATAATTTTAGTTTTATGTAGTATCTGTAAAGCTGCAGTTATGACAACAAATTAATTTAAATTTCGTTTACAAATTAACGCTGCTTGAAGAGTAATATGGAAAATTGTTCTAACCGGCAGAGCAAATACAGCGGTGTGAAAAAGTTCTGCATCACCTAAGAAAATAATTATTTTTTGAACTTCAACTACATTTTTGGCAGAGTTTCCAAGAACTACTTTTAAATATTTGATTTTAATGACTAATGACTATGTCATCTCTTAATTAGGTACTTCGAACTCCATAGAAAACAATTAAGGTTTCTAAAATCGATAATCAGTTATTCGCGCATTTTCTAATTGGATCATTAAAATGCATTTAACATGAAACTTAAAAGCATAATTAGGAGAAATACTTATTATGATATGATTATATAAATATATATATTGCTGTGTGATTCCGGTGAAAATAAAGTGTGTCCCACGTTGGGCGCTAAAAATAGATGTCGTGTGATATGTGGTGATGAAAATGAAGTGTGCCCCACGTTGGGCGCCATAAATAGTTGCTGTTTGATACCGGTGAAAATAAAGTGTGCCCCACGTTGGGCGCCAAAAACAGTTGCTCTGTGTTCGGTGTTGAAAATGAAGTGTGCCCCACGTTGGGGTGCCAAAAGTAGTTGTTGTGATATGGGTGGTGAAAATGAAGTGAAAGGATAACAAAAATTAACTGTGTGTACACCAAATAAACTCGAACACTCTTTAATCTTGGTGCTTTCCAAAATGTTAATAAAATTATCACACGAATTTATCAAAATAAAACCTTCACACAACACTACCTTAAATTGAGACTCTTTAAATTAAATAAAGTGAATTTGGAAATAAATAAAAGTTACTTTAATCAAATACATCTCAGGGTTCAAAACAAATCTGGTTGAATTAAATGGGTATATGAAATTTACAATCCTTTTACAATTAACCAAGGGAAAAGTGGCAAATAATTTTGAATTATTAAATAAACTTTTGACAATAAAACAACAACACATGAATTGAGTCCGAAAAAGGAAAAACCTTGTAATAACTTTTCTAACACTCAGTTCAAACTGGCCCAGCAGAATATAGGCGTTGTCAGTAAACGGAAAAAGCTAATGGTTAACGAAAATCTTCAAAATCGCTTGCATTTACTATGCCAGCAATATGTAGTAAGCGATAAAATTTTACAAGATATTATTCGGGCTGTTGGTCAAACTATTCGCTTTACAGAAGTAACTTTAAGTTAAGAACGTAAATATAAATTGGTAAATTTAATAAATAAAGTTTCTCAAAATGACACAGTGGTAATTATTACTTAAAAAGATGAAAAATAAAAACGGATGGTATGTATGTAGACCGATTAAAATAACTATAACAAAGCACTTAAGCAAAATAATAGAAAAAGGAGTCTGATTTATAGAATAAAGCGAAAGCAGTAAATTCCAAAATTTGGATTTTCTTCCGTGGACTTTTTTGCCTATGGACTTTTTTCCATGGATTTTTATTCCAGGTTTTTTTTTTCTGCTTACCCTGGCAGACAGAAGTCTTAATTCGACACTGTAAATACTTCTACTTCTACTGTAATACGGAAACTGCACTTTAGAATAATCTTTAAATCATTAGGTGCTAAAACTTAAACACTAGATGGAATGCACGGAAATAGCTTATACACAGCAAAATTATATTTGTTCGTTATATCCGTAATATCCTAGATTGAAAAATTTGCAGTACTTAAATTTAAATAGCATGTCTTTTATCAACGGAAACAGAAACATTATTGATATGAAGCACATAATTACCGACACAAATTGCCACACACTATCCTGAAAAATTCCAAAAGTTGGCCCCTTATTTGAATTATAACGCCTGTTTGTGTTCTAAGAAATAGCAAGTGGAATTTTCCAGTGGGAACAACAGGCAGGAAGGGCGGGGTGGTAAAACCTTTGATGGTGTTTTTAAGTAGCTGCACTTGGGTAAAATGACCAGGGCTTGTAACATTAAGCACGCACAAGGATTTCTCATTTCTCAAAATAGTTTTTTTGTTGTTAGTTATTGTTATAATTTTTTTTGTAGTGTAAATATTAAAATCATAGATTTATAACCGATTCGCACAACGCCTAAAAAATGGCAAAAAGTAAAGTTTACTTCAAGGTAAATCTTTCAAATCATGGAAGATTAGAAGAGAACAATGCAATACTGTAAACAATACAAATTTATAATTGTATTCCGTATACGCTCGTTATAATAGAGATTTCGTTGTGAACGAAAGAAATGTATATTATCAAATTGTCATTCGTTACATCACACGCAAGTACATTTTAAATTTAAGTCTTCGATTTGCACAACATTCATATGCAGCCTTAGGTTTGAATAATGTATATTCGTACTGCTAAAACAGTTAATGCTAATCTGCTAAGTCGTTTTGGGAAAATAAAGCTTACACTTAACAGTCGCACTGAGAAGGGGGGGGGCCAGCCGCTGACCCCAGGTTACTTAGTTTGCTCGTTCTCGTGTAATTTTGAATTTTTTTATCTAAAAATATATGACTTTTATCCCTGACACTCTCTGAATCTGGTAATATATAATTGATTAAGATTAAATTCTAAACATCGGCGTAAAAAAATAAAACCCTCGGAGAGGCGCTCCAAGTTAATATTGTACGCCAGCGCTGCAGTCAGATGGTATTCCGCTTTGTGTGATTTAGGCGGAAAATACTGTAGTTTTGTAACTTACGTGAAAACTGTAGATGGCCTGGGTGTCAAGCAGTACCTACTAACCAATACAATTCGGAAATAAACTCCGATTGTGACTAGTGCTTACTGAGTCTTGCTCTTGTGTTTTTGCACAGAAAAAATACGTATATTTTACTGCTGTGGCGCATATTAGATATTTCACCATGAGTAGAAAATACTTGACAGATAAGGAGCTAGAAGAAGCTCTTTATAATGATGACTTATACATGGACGATGTAAATACTAATTTAGGAAGTTCTGATTCGGAAGATCCTACTGAGGGGCAAGAAGTTTTTGAATCCATCAAATTCAGTAGTAACAGATGAAGAACTAATAACATTCCACGGCAGATGTAAATTTCGTGTGTTTATTCCTACAAAACCTGGAAAATATGGGATTGAGGCAAATATTCTGTGTGAGTCAGAAAATTATTACTGTTTTGCGGCAGAGCCATATGTTGGGAAGGTTGAAGATCAACCTAAAAGTTATAACAGTGGCCCAGAAATAGTAAAATGGTTAGTAGCAGCAGCAAAACTAAAGAATTCGGAAAGAAATATTACAATGGATAGGAAATTTACCTGTCTTTCTGTTGTTGATGAACTGCTCGAGAATAATATCACCCTTGTTGGAACAATACTCAACACACGCAGAGACGTTCCACTAAGACTGCAGACTTTGAAAAAATCTACACCGGCAACTATTCGTTTTGCATTCAGAGATAAACAAACTTTAGTTAGTTATGTACCTAAACAAAACAAAGTTGTTACTGTTTTATCTTCACAGCGCAGAGACATGAATGTACTAGAAGATAAACCAGAAATTATAACGTACTATAATTCAACAAAAGCAGGGGTGGATACTCTAGATAAATGTGTTCGAGCATATAGTTGTCGTCGTGGTACTAGAAGATGGCCCATGCCGTGCTTATTTAATTTGATAGCCATAGCGGCTTATAACGCGTATATAATTTTCACAAAAGCAAATACAAGTTGGGCAGATGAACATCCTAAAACAAGGTCCGGCAGAAAGCTGTTTTTGAAAGAACTAGGCAAGGAATTGTGTCAAGGAAATATGGAAAGTCGTTCTAATTATTCCGGCTTACCAAATGTTTATGTTACGGCTGTCAAGATTTTTGGTTACGAATGCCATCGAAGTGGGGCCATTTCAAGAGGTAACGTTATCAGAGAACCACGAGGAATTGCAACTCGTAGAGCTGTTGAAGATCTACCTAGGAAAGGAAGATGTTTCGTTAGTCCGCGATCAGCTGACAGAAAATATATGAAAGCATGCACTCATTGCCAAAAGTATATTTGCCCAAAGCATACCGCCGAAGAACAACAGACGATAATCAGGACATGCATTAAATGTAATCAATTTGTGTAAGAATAAATATTAGAAGATAAAATACACTTTACTAAACTCATTTCAACCTGTATATATACTATCGCCTCACATTTTCATAGAATAGGTTGAGAAAGCACTACAACTGAGACTTAAAAGACTGGGGTCAGTCGCTGACCCCCCCGTTCTCGGTTCTCCAGGTACACGTATAGGGTCTCAGTGCGACTGTTAAGGAACTAATTTTTTTAAATAGCATGATAATATGAAAAGCCGGACAGATTAAAAATGATCCAAACTGACGGATATCGAAACATTTAGATTATTTTATATATTTAAACAGTGACTTGAATTGCTGAAATTATGTTACTTATTTATCTAGTTTATGACAATAACATATGTAATTGAATAATAATCAATTTAAAATATTCGACAATTAATATTTTTGAATTTAAGTATGGAATAGTAGAAATAAGTAATTGTAGCTTAAGCCTGCCCGGTTCGAAATTATAAAAACTTATTTTACTAACTCAGCTGCACATGCGACTCCATCACACAAGACAAGTCAAATAAATATGTTACTTTCTAGATAATCTTTTACTATCTTCTCAAATTACAAATTGACTTGAATACTGCAAAAATTATATACCGACACAAACGATATTTCTATTACCAGCCGAATAACGAAACAGAAGTAATCCAAGAAGTTTTTATCATTCGATTGAATTATTAGCGTATCAATAATGCATGCATGCATGCATAACCGAATATTTCGATTTGTTTCATTCGAGATGCGCTCGCTGCTAAACGAGCGTATTCGAGAAGATTTTATCAAACGAACGAATTACTCGCATCTCGGAGACGCATGCATAGTCGAATATTTAGAATTATTTCATTCGAGATGCCTACGTTGCTAAACATACGTATTCTAGAAGTATTTTATCATTCGAATGAATTATTAGCGTATCGGTAATGCATGCATGCATAACCGAATCTTTCGAATTGTTTCATTCGAGATGCACACGTCGCTATGAACGTGTTCGAGAAATAATCATTCGAATCGATTACGCGCATCTCGGAAATGCATGCATAATCGAATATTCCGAATTATTCCATTCGAAATGCGCTCGCTGCTAAACGAACGTATTCGAGAAGATTTTATCATACGAATGAATTTCTCGTATCTCGGAGACGCATGCATAATCGTATATTTAGAATTATTTAATTCGAGATGCCTACATCGCTAAACATACGTATTCTAGAAGTATTTTAACATTCGAATGAATTACTCACATCTCGGTAATACACGCATAACCGAATATTTCGAATTGTTTCATTCGAAATGCGCACGTCGCTACGACCGTATTCGAGAAGGGCTTTAATTTTAGAAATAATTAAGCGTATAGTACTGCACAACACTGAGCATGTAGTTTCATTGGTCTTGTAATGTTGAAGGATATTGAAGATTAAGGGAAGTATTAGGATGTTAGAAATATCTCGGATCTACACACACTTTACATTAACTAGCGCAAATCGTCCACGGAAGAGGAATAAAAGTATTTGTTGTTATAATCAGTTACTTGACCAGCGTTACTAACCCCTAAAACCGTACTAATTACTTGAAAACTGAGAAACTCAGATTAGAATGGTATTTAATCATTAGATCATAAGAACAGAACTGTCCTTCTATGCCATTTAACATATGAAAAGTTCCTGATACAGGGTAACTTTGTGCGATACACTCTTGCTTTCCTCAGTGGCCTTTGGTCGCCTACTTGTTGAATACAGGCCTCCCATAAGCCCTTCCAAACTTCTAAAGGTCTCCCGATATTTCTATTAGAAATTCTTGGACGTAATTGGGACTCTCATATGGCGCTTCTCTTAGGATGATGCAGTAACTCTTATTCTTCTTCCTATGTTGGTTTTCTAATTGCTTCTATTAAACCCATATCCAGACTAGCCGTCTTCCTAGTTCAGTCGTCCTTAATCTGTCTCCACTGTTATCATCTTCCATTCAAAGTCTGACCGGTTCACTTATTCCGGTTCCATTTCCAGCATCTTCTTAGCATTCTGCTATTTCATTTTCCTGTTGGTTAATAATTTAGTAATTAATCACATAGGCTATCTCCATCAGCACTCGTTCAATTTCCTTTTTGCAATTGGTACTGTATTTGTTTATCTTGATCGTTACAATAAACGTATCAAGTTCCTTTCTGGTACCTTCGTTTCGAGGAGCATCTATTCTATGGTATGCTATATAGCTTCCTTAAAACTGCATTATTAAAGTTTGAATTTTAATCTCATTCGTTTTCCTCATAATCCATGTTTTGGACCCCAATAATAATACTGCTCGGATCGCTATCGTCGTGTGCAATTTCATTATTCTGTGATTTCCAGCGTCTATGCTTAATGTTCTGTGCATTACATAGCAAAAATGTTTTAATAATTTTGTATTTCCTTCTATATATCTAGCTCCTAAACATAGCTTATGTACTTATTGGGTAGTCAAAGAGAAATACTTGTTCGAGAAGTTGATTTTCAATTACAGATTTATTTTTATGCAAAATGCCATTGTTTTGAGTTTTGCGATAAATATTTTCAAACTGGCATCTTTTGTTTTCTGGTATTACTATATTTATGTTAGAATCTTGGGTAACTGATATTCTTTCATTGAGCTTTGATTTTCAAATCACTAAAACGAGATTTCACGTGCAGTTCTCCCTTCCTTTATCCCAGTTCAGTTCACTGATGTTCTCCGTAGGAAGCGTCAAGGGTTTTCAGGGTACAGGTGATGTCCCACATCGTCACAGCCCTGCGAAGGGGAATCTTATTATTTTATCATCCACCTTTTTCTACGAGGTTTGTAAGTACTAGACTGGCACAATAAAACGAAAAATAATATAACCAAATCGACAAATATTTGATATTATTTCACAATATTCTCTATTGGCTGTAAATCGTTATTGCAACGTTTTAAAAATTTACAAACAACAACCAAAAAATCTGAATAAACTGGTTTTAATTCGGTTGTTACATGGTACTTAATATTTTCTACTACCTAAAATCGTTCAACTTGAAAACAGTTTTCACATCAACATTCGACTATTTCTAATCTTCATGATAAAATTTGTTGAATCATTTCGCTACTGATGCTTTAATCATTTTCCATTATTAGGAACGTCATTCGGCCAACTTTGCAGCAGATTCACAAACGTTTTCCCGGTTATACTATCATCTTAAACATTCGCATGTTCATGTTTAAACAAATTAAACATCCTAGTATGTCCTTTTTATTTTTCCTTCTGCATCTACCTTTGGTTCCAGAGACACTTCAACCTATAAGGCTTATTGTGTTCACCCTGGTAACCGTACAGGTCATCATGGGGTGTATATTAAGGTCTTCCGGTTCCATGTATGGTTTCCCGAATATGCATTGTCTTTTGCCAGCCAGCGCATCGCAGCTGCATGGTATATGCATTACGGTGTCTGGTACCTTACTGCAGAGTCTGCATATGGGGTCTCCAACAAATTTGGTACTCCTCCTGATGATCCTTGATTCTTAACTGTGCCCTGATTGGTATAAGCAGCTCTGTTTGTGAAAGGTCGATACAGCGGTGGACGTTGTTCTCATTGCCCCCGTGATGCCTTCACAGGCAAGTCTTTGACTTTTGCTTAGTCTTTGCTTGGCTATTGCCTGCTTGACCTTGGGCGACCGCACTAAAGCTGCATATGTTGCGTTTGATTATTCTCGTGTATAGCCAGTACGCCATGCTTGGCCTGAGCCCCATGATTTGTTATAGGGGCATCTAACCACCGTAAGGGTAATTTTGACTTTCCTGATTACTTTCTCTATGTACTGATTCCAGGTGAGCTTCAAGTATAGGATTACTCCCAAGTACGTTACCTCTCCAGACAGATTGATTAGTTGACCGCTTAGGTGGAGAGGACCCAGACAATCTTGATATCTCCTTCTCGTAAATGGTACTGTGGTGGATTTTAGAGGGCTGACCTTTAAGCCTTCCCCTTCTGTACACCTAGTTACCACGTTTAGTGCTAGTTGCATATGTTCCCTCACTGTATTAATGAATTTCCCTTATACTAGAATGACTAGGTCATCCGCGTATTCTAGGACTGAGAAGAATTCCTTGCTAAGCTTTGCTAGCAGTCCGGCCATGACACGGTTCCACATAAGAGGGGAGAGGACTCCTCACTAGTACGCCTTAAGGTGATATCACCCCCCCGTGTTTAACATTTTATAAGTTTCTACTGTAGTTTCCTCTAATGTAGAGTATAAAATTATAGTTTTACTCCTGGCTCCATGACGACTGATAGAATAACTATGTATTTACTAACATCACAGGCAAAATATAATGGCTTTTCAATCTTCCCTTGAATACTCTCTATTGATAAAACTTTAAATCCTGCTGTACTTTTGGTTTAGTTTAACACGATTCCTCTGCTGCATTCTCAATCCGAGGACTACATTACAATATTTCGTATGTTGTATCCCCATTGTAGGTTGATTTCAACATCTGCTTTTTGAATGTTTCTGATAGTTGCGCTTTGGAGACTTGTCTTTTTTAAATAAATATAAGCTACAGGAAGTGCTACGTTGTATTTCTCATTTTCAAACAGTTTATAGGTGACCGATCGTGCTGAAGTTTCTTCTAAATCCTACCTGGTAGGTCCTTTACTATTTGGTCACTTGGGGATAACTTTTCCTAATAATTTATACAGATGCAGAAATGTATTGTTTGATAAACCTTGGCGTTAGGGTTATCGCCTTTTTGATATAAGTATTTGATGACCGCGGAGTTTCCTCTATTGTTGATATTACTTCTTTCTCTAGTCAAATACTGAAAACTACTTTAATAGCTTGAATTAATTAATAACCTTATAATTCCGACTATTCGCTAATTATACGAAGTTCCTAGACGAAAAGTCACTTTTGATTTGTCTCACAACTGCGTTAATCTCATCCACTGCAATTTTTGGTTTATTTATGTTCTTATTGTAAAATAATACCAGGCCCAGTTAGGCGTAAGCGGTAGACTAAGACAGCAGTCAACTATACAACTAGCTGAAGAAGATGTTAATCGTAATACGTTTTAAAACAATGGAAACATTGAAACGTTGACTTAGGAAAAGTGTATTATTCTAGAAATTGTTTGGAATAATAAGCTATGCATGGATTGCTCTTCTGGTAACTGACTAGATTTAATATATTAACGCTACAATTAGCTTTCCGATTAGACCGCGTCGGCATTTGGAAGTAACACTCATTATAATCAGGATTACTGTGTACTGTTTGTGACCTCAAACCATCTCCGCAAAGCTATGCAGCTTGCATCTTCAGAATCCTTGGAGCGAATAAGTATGGGTTTACAAATATGTAACAGGAATCCTGAGTTTGCTGAGTATTACTTCCAAATGCTGACACGATCTAAGCCGAAAATTAACCTTAGTATTGACATTTCGAGAAACCGCAACAGCTTCAAACAACGGAGATTCGATATCTTATCATATTGTATTTATGAACGTTGGCACAAATTCAAATCTACATACTAACTATTTGTACTCTGCATTTTAGTTATCTAATGCATTTGTAAAATTGTTATGTCTCACACGAAGAGTCAGTATTCAAGAGATCGTTAGACGCTGGATCCCGTCGCACGCCAACATACGTGTTGAAAATTGAAATTCAAGGGGACCCTTGCTCGCGAAAATCCATTCTGGCGCGTAAACAGTACTTGGGAAATAAAATTGTCGTAACTCATATTGGTTTTGTTTTCATTTAAGCTGTTCTGTAATAAATGTCATTGCAAGCGGAAACGAGAGCATGGTGTTTTCTCAAGCGTTACATAAACGGATTAGGATGTAACGTGATACTAGTAGTACGGATAAGTATTAAGTAAACCGGAACTGCCGAGACGACTTATCTTCAGAACCCTTCAAAACACAATGTTACATCTACAGAATGGCTTTACTTCGAAAGTTGGGTGTTATTTAATACCCTTTTTAAAGTTTCCGTTTCTAAGTTGTTATGGCATTTATATATTTTGTTCGCAATCGAATTTAAGGATAATGTGTTATTTTTGAACACATCTAGTACACTTAAGTTTAATTTAATTTCGGTTAACCATTAAACGTCTATCTGTTAGCAGAATACTATTTGTAAGGACGGCGCTAGCTGCTCTTAAAATACACGGATACTAACATCATTATATGATTCAATATGATAATAATAAAATGAGCAGCGATCAGTGAAGGATGGTCAACAAAATATTGCAACAACTTTCTTAATTTTTGAATTTGACCTCACTGTTTCAATGTACTATAATTGGTATTTGTCGCAGACAGGATATGTTTAAAGACGGATCACCATAGCATAACCCTTAACAATTTTCCTATATAAAGTTGAAGCATCGAAGTACAAATACAGGGATGTCCCCAGTGGCCCTTTACTGTGACCCATGTCGGCCACATAGCCAAACGTTGCTGATGCTGATCAAATGATCACCAAAGTTAAGTAGCCGACCATGCTTCGGTCCCGACCACCGCTTTGGTGGTTTGTTCTTGTTGTTAGTTCACGGTGGTCCCAGAGGACCAAGTACTTATGCAATAATGTCCATTGCACCTTACCGTCGTGATCACAGCGATCAAACAGTCGGGTTGCTTTGTAGAAATCAAGCAACTCGTGTATGTAAGTAAGGTTCAGAAATCTTAGCGGCATGTGGCTGTGTCTGAGGGCCGACTACGCTAGGCATTTACACAGTAACTGCAACGCTGCTGGTGCCGATCATTATTACAAGCTATACATTTCCGGGGAAACTGTAGCTGCTTCTTAGCCCTGTTGATCCATTTGTCGTGGTGAATAAGACCACATCTTCTGTTTGTGTTCTATTTTTCCTACAGGTCCTGGTGGGTTTTAGCCTGGTTTACAATTTTTTTCCATTCCTTTCTATCTTTAATCATACTTTTCCAGTTTTGTATCTTCATTATCCTTATGTCCTTTTCAGTTTGATCTTTCCATCTTGTTTTTGGCCTTCCTTGCGGTCTTCCTTATGTTGGGCTCCACTCGGTTATTACTCTTACCGGTTCTTTATTGTCCTCCCTACATACATGACCATACCATCGTATTGTTTGTGCTTTGAAGATCCTAACTATATTTTCTTCTTTTAGCAGGGCCTCTATTTCATGGTTCATCAAATGTCTTATTTCATCATCTTCTATCTTTTGTGGCCTCATTATTATTTTTATAATTCTCCTTTCGAATAGTTTAAGTTGTTCCTCTTCTTTCTGTGTTAGATTTGCTGTTTGCGCTGCGTATTTTACGATGGGTCTGATGATTGTCTTATAGATTCTTATATTTGTGTTTTTGCTTAGTGTCTTGTCTTTCATTAGCTTTCTGTTGTCATAGAAAGCTTTGCGTCCTGCTTGTATTCTCTTTTTAATATTTATTCTTTCGCCTCTTCTATGTTTTGATACTCCTAAATACTTAAATGTCTCTACTTCTTTAAAATTATGCTGTCTGGTTCTTAGTCCTGTAAACCTTACTTTCTTTAGTCTACTGCAGTGCATGTATTTTGTTTTCTTTTCATTAATTGATAATCCTTTTTCTTTCGCTTTTTCTTCTATTATTGTAAATGCCTCTTCTAGGTCCCTTCGACTCCTGGTCACAATTGCTACATCATCAGCGTATGCTATAATCTGTACGGATATCACATTGATTACTCTATTACTTTTCACGTTTTTAACTATGTCATCCAATGATGTTATAAATAGTAGTGCAGACAAGGCGTCCTCTTGTCGAACTCCTCTATTTATGTCAAAACCGTCTGAATTATTCTGCCCTACGATGACCGTGGCTTTTGACTTTTGCATTGTCATTCTAACCAATTTTATCAGCTTTTGGTGTGTTTTTATTAGTTCCAGGTCTTGCATTATCTTTGTCCTTCGCAGTTGGTCAAATGCCTGCTTGAAATCTATGAATAATATATGAATATCTATGTCATGTTCATAGCATTTCTCTATGATTTGCTTCATTATGTGCAATGCGTAGATTGTGGATTTGCCTTTCCTAAAGCCAAACTGGTAATCTTCGATCACTGTTTCTGTATGTTGTGTTAATCTTTCTTTTAACAGTGCTGTTAATATTTTATATGTGATATTTAACAGCGTTATCCCTCTATAATTTATACCTTTTTCCAAATTTTAACTACTAGCTTGTGTATTTTTTTATGCAGTTCTATACCTCCTTTTTTAATCAGTTCTGCACTTATTCGATCTGTGCCTGTCGCTTATTATTTTTAAGCTTATTTATAGTTTCCGCTACTTCTTCATAGCTCGGACTTTGCTCCAGCTTTTCTGATCTATTTTCCATTTCTATTTCCTGTTGTTCGTCTGCTAGCGGTTCATCTTCGTATAATTCTCTAAAATACTTTTTCCATTGCTCTTCTTCCATTATGAATGTATTGCTCGATTTCTTTTTTTTTTGCTTTAGGTGTCTAAACAGCGGACCTGTGTTATTTCTTCTGTATTCTCTTTCAATTTCTACCGATGTATTCTCTATCCATTTTTTTTTGTTCTTCTTACATAGTTTATTTACTTCTCTCCTTTTTTCTCTATAAATATCCTTATCTTCCGGTTGGCCCGTTTTTAACCATTGCAATCTTGCTTTCTTCTTGTTTTCTAACATATGTTCGCATTCTCCATCAAACCAATGATTCTTCCTTCTATTTTCTTTGTATCCTATCGTACATTGCGCAGCTTTCACCACCGTTTCTTTTATTAGCGTCCATTCATCCTCTACACTATCTTCCTGTTGCCATCTTCTTAATCTGTTTTCTATTTCGTTATTGTGCAGCTTTCCACTTTCTTTATTTTCTAATTCCTCTGTATTCCGTTTTCTGTGCTTCTTTTCCTTTTTTACTATTTTATTCCTCTTTAATTTACATTTAGCAACAACAAGGTGGTGATCCATGTCTACGCTGGTCCCTCTGTAGGATCTTACGTCATTGATTCCCTTACTGCTTCCTTTCTTCACCAGCACATGGTCAATTTGATTACCATCCGTTGTTCCAGGTTGCATCCACGTGATTTTGTGATTCTTTTTGTGTTTAAATTTTGTGCTCATTATGAACGTGTTTGTTGCTGCGGCAAAATTGCACATCATCTCTCCGTTGTCATTAGTTGTCTCGTGTATCGTATGAATATATGCGACATCTCTACAGCACTTTTCTTGCCCGACTTGAGCATTAAAATCTCCCATTATTATCAACATGTCCTTTTTGGGTACCTCATCATATAGCTTTTGTAGTGCACTATAAAATCCCTGTTTGTTTTCTTGCTCTGCCTGTTCCGTTGGGGCGTAAACGTTTATTATTGGTGCCGATCAAATAGTCACCGAAATTAAGCAACTCAGGCTCAGGTTACTACTAGAATGTGTGGCCTGTTTAGTGGTAAAATAGCAGCGACTGACCCTGCTGCAGAGGGCACATCAAAGCTGTCGGTCCCGGCTACCACTGGGATGGTAGTCGTTAGGTTATGTAAGAGGTGCTAGTGCAAGCTGAAAGCTCTAACACCAGAGTTTACCACTGCCATATGAATTATATTACATTATCGTAACAATACTTAGTCCAATTAAATACGTATGCTTTCAAAAAATTGCCATCTACAATGCAGTAGAGGCTTGCATTGCTGATTTGCTATATTACCAGCTTATTAATAGTACCTACTATTTGTTAAAGCCTATGTTTTGTTAGGTAATTACTGGCACCGGCCTGAATTTATTATAGAACTTAATGATTGTTTCCAATTTGGTTTTAATACTTAATAATATTATTTATAGGCTTATCAAATAAAGTAATTGAGATTAGTTGGTAGATTACAACCCAGTACTAATTATTAGTTAGAATTCATCGTTGACAATCGTAAACATTGTAGTGGCACTTCTCTTCTCTGTTCGACGGGTTAGGTTAGCCTCTTGCCCGGCATACGTGCAAAGAAGTCTCACAGAACCTACTCTGTTGTAGGTAATTAACAGGCCATTGACCTATGTACAGAAGAAGAAGAAGAGGAAGAATTCCAGTTTGTAATGATTACTTAGAAATGAATTGCTAAATTTATATTCATTACTAAAGAAGTTCTGTAAATGGTTTAGAGTTACTATTCGTACTTGTATGTTTGTACATTCCCATTACTGCTACCTCCTATATACTAATATCCATGTCTTCTTGTCTTTCCAGTCATTTTCATTTAAATGTCATTTCTAATGGCAACGTCTGTTCCTATTCCCCAATTTTTATTTGGTTGGCGACGTTTTTTTCTTTGGGAGAATTCTATTCCCATACGTTTTTGTACCATTTTTCTTCTCGTCACGTTTTATAATCACCTATTTACAGTTTTACTCGTCTTCGTATCTCCTCATTTCTAATTTTGTGCAACTTTTCCAATCCGCAGCTTTACCGGCTGTCTTATCAGCTAACAATTAGCCAGTCTTCAGTTTGAACAATTATTAGAGCAAACCAGTTTGTTTATACCATGGAATTTTAGTTAAGTACCTCGAAGGAAATGAATTCCCAAGACGATTTCAGTTCTAGCGGTTTATTCAAGAGCAAATGAACCTATACGATAGCTTCGTGTACAACGTTATCTTCATGAATGACGTACTTTCTGGAATCAATGGTAATGTTGACAAACATAAATTTCATCGATATGCGCAAGTCAACCTAAGTCGAATGAGAAGTGAGCATTTCCAAAGAGCTATTCTGTAAATGTACGTTGTTAAATGTTAAGGGCCGTATTATTAGTCCAAATTAAATTATCTTCATTGAAGAAGTAGATTTCAGTAAAAGACGTGTAGCACCAACAAGATGGCGCTCCTGTGTGGATGCAAGACAGTACATTACATCAATTATCTGGAAATAGATCGATCGGTAGAGGTTTTACTTCTCCCCGTAGCCTTGATCGAGTGATACAAAAAGACACGGATTACTGAATTACCTCTGTTAATATCGATGAGTTGATAAACAGAATTAGAGAAGTTTGGAGGTTGTAGATCGTATAAGAAGATCGTTTTTGAGAAGCATGGGGAAGTGCTACAGAAATTACTGAACCAATATTGAACATTTTCTGTATTAGTCAATCGTCATACTTCCTGTTTTATAGTTTCCAAAATATTTAAATTTATATATAGGGTGCCAATTTGATTACGTACAATGCATAATATATCTGGAAGTAGAATAGATATTGAACTTTTCCAGATAACGTTTCTACACCATGGAGGGGTAATCCTCATAACTTATAAGGTAACCTTCTCCATTCAACCCCTTAGGCATAAGTTCCCTAAATAAAAATATTTAAAATGGTAACACCTACTGTGTGATACCTCATTGCTATTCAATAATAGATAAGATTTTTTCGCGACTCATGTCAGATAAGTAGAATCGCCTAGAAGATCTCTTAATTTTGACTCTATTGGACTGCTTTCTATGAGGTCACTTAAAATCTGTTACTACAAGACACAGCTTCAGTCAATCGCACAACTGCGACAAGGAATAGTTCAGGAGATTCGAGCTATTCCACAACAAACCTAAATTTTCAGCGAGGATCTGGTAGTATTGCCTAGAAAATAATGAAAGTCTTACAACATTTAAATTAATACTGTAAAATTTCAATTACAATAATTGGTCCAGAACCTTCTGTGTTTTATTTTTAAAATATTTCCAAAACGGGTCGTCATAACATTAATGCTAATATTGAATATCATTTTGTAGGAGCTCTTCAATAACGTATAGCAAAGTGGGTGTTACCATTTGAAATGTTGTTGAGGGCAGTTAGAATCTAATGATTTGAATGTGGATGGTCACCTTATGAGTTATGATGATTCCCCCTCCATGTTACAGAAACGTTTTCTAGAAACGTTCAATTGTTATTTTATTTCCAGAGATACAACACATTGTATGTTTTTAAATTGATCTCCTGTATGTATCAATAATATTTTGTGTGTTCATTTACACATACTTAATTTAGTAGTTGAGTGAAATCAAAATAACACCAAACATACCAAACAGGCATATCTGATTCATAGTACCCCTAATAGAAATGTAGATAATTTTCCATGTAACCTTACAATTATTGTATTTAATAAGCAGGATATTTTGTAATGTTTCATTTCCTTTTTTAGGGATAGTTGTAGTAAAATCGTTTCTCTAGTTGTCAGGTATTTTGTTTCCGTTTAGACAGTAGCTAGAGAGATATGCTAGTTTTATTTGTACCGTGAGTTCAAAAAGTAATTACATAAGGGTTGTTCATGCAAAATAAAAGTAATGTCAAGAGCAAGCTTTAAAATTCATTAACTGTCATCACTTTTGTTGTCATAAGTTTATATTGAAAATTCAATTAAGTTACAACTATAATAGTTTTTACAATAGAACACAAAACATTTATGATTGAATCATATTTTCGGAGTGGTGTTCGAGAGAACGGCGAATGGATTTACAGTGCGGTGCCATGTTTAGAGGAATTTCGGCTATAATTCAGATATAGCTGTCCTTGACGGAGATTTTTGCAGCGCACTTAGAAGATGTGTTGATGTGTTCCAAGATACAGGGAGCATTACTCATAGAGATAGAGCTGGAAGAAGAGTTCGTACTCAAAATACAGTTGATGATGTTCGTCAGCGTTTGAACGAGCAACCCACTAGATCACTAGGTACACTTTCGCACTGGTTTATCATTAGCAACTTGCCATACTATTGTCACTCAATATTTAATGCTGTTCCCACACAAAATTCTTGCTTTACATGAACTGCTGCCAGCAAATCACAATATGAGAATTTTGTATTGTCAGTGGTTCCAACAAAATTTAATGAACAACGACGAATTGCTAAATTTAACGTTTTTTTCTGACAAGGCCTGGTTGGTCCTTTCAGGGTATATAAACTTACCAAATATGAGGTTATGGAGTGCTGCAAATCCGCATACTTTTCACGAATCTCCCATTCAGCCGTTACGAGTTAGTATTGGGATTGCTGTGTCTCGAAGACGTATTATCGGACCCATATTTTTCCACGAAACTGTTACTGCTCAGAGATACCGGAATACTGTACGTGAATTTATTAATCGGCTTCATGAGGATGAGCTCCAGCAAGGCTACTTCTAACAGGATGGCGTGCCGGCCCACACTGCTCAAGAGACTCTCAATTACCTTCGTGAATTTTTTGACGATCGAGTAATTAGTTTACGTTCAAATTCAGAATTTCCACCTAGATCACCAGCCTTTACTATTTTAGATTGCTTTGTATTCCCTTATCCAATAAATAATGTATACAAGGACCCTATTAACAATATCGAGGAACTGCAATACAGAATTACGGAACAATATGCCAATATAACTCCTCAAATTCTTATAAATGCTGTTAATAGTATGAAAAGACGAGTAAATTTGTGTCTGCAGGAAAACGGTGGTCCATTTTGAACAGCTTCTTTAATTTTTTATGTTTATTATTCTGCACCTGTGAAATGAAAAAATTATAATTTCCAATTTTAATGATTACCTACTTGTTATGATTTCTTTAATGGTGTAGTAATTTAGTTGTTACTGTTATCGTCTAAATTGAAATAATAGAACTCATTTCTTCAAAAATTGATTTATTTACATTTACCATGCAGCTTAACCTAACATAACACTGCCGCTTAGGTACCTGCTCTTGCTCTAGATGGCGCTAGAAAGGCTGTGCCTAAACGTCAATTGGTATATAAAGCTTGCTTAGACATTATTTTATTATTCCATGGCCAACCGTTTTGTAATTACTTTTTGAACTCACGGTAATAAGCTTAAGCCACTTCTAACAAGTTCAATGCAGATCCGTCTTGGTTACTGTAGCTTCAACATTTTGAGAGCTTTCTACCGTTTTGATTACCTCTTCAACTGTGATATTCTGCTATTGGTTCTGTGTTTTTGATATTCTTTTCTAAGAGATATATGTAGCATATACCGAAGTAAATATATATGGTAATATTTCTTCTGTGATGTTGATACGCTATAGAAAGATCAGACTTCGAAACCGTTTTAGCACGATGTTTATGACATTTAGAGGATGTAGGAGACTGTTATCGGTAATTTCATCCCCTACACTGTGCTAACAACGATGAAACACTTCCAACGGCTATAATTTATTAGAGTTTATCAAATCAACATCACTTCTGCATTAACTAAATTTTCAGAAGCAAATATTAGCACCTTTGTTATACATTACTATAATATAACATGCAATAATTCCTTGTACGTGCTCCTAAACGCGTCCTTTGAATTTTGTGTACTTACTCCTAGAAGCTACTCGTGTAACGTATATTTTGAAGATTCCCTTCAACGTATTTCAATGCAGAGCGTATCCAATCTGCTCTACTTTAATTTTTAATCAACTTCAACTCCCGCACTGTCGAAAGAGATGCAGGAATGTTCTATCGTGCTCCTAATGATAGAACGAATAATTTACATTTTCGTACCCTACGTATGTATGTGGGGAATATGCCACCTATTCAAAAAATTTATTTTCAAAACCTTATGCTGAACTCTATCCTTTCTGTTCATTGTTGTAAAGCACTTCCTTTTCAAACTATAGATTAGTACTGTGTTTTTAGCAAATATGGATATTAATATGGAAATAAGGCACTTCATATACTAAATCTATATTCTGAAACAACTCTTTATTATAAACTCAACGAAATAAAAATCATTAAGGATGGAAAGTGGCGATTCTGAAGTTTGTTAAGAAATTTTTAAACTCCCCTGAATCATATTTCCTACGAATTTAAATAGAAAATTATGTCACGTACATTCATAAACATTACAATTCTGATTCAATATTGGTTTGTTCTTTTTTGAGTGATATGATACGGGAAATATAAACATATATACACCGAAGCAGTTTTATTGGGGTATCCTAATTTTATATGCGTTGTTTTAGCAGTTATTTTTATAGACCACATATGCTACATTGAATAAAGCAGAACAGAAAAGTTTCCAAGACAAAGTAATTAAAGCTTACTGAACTCGTAACCTATACCCTATTTCTCTATTTTATAGTTCTTCTAAAAGTAGAATAGACAAGATTTTATCATTATCGAGCTGAATCCATCTGTTTATAATATTATACCATATATTTGTTTTTCTTTATGTTTTAGATGTTATCTAATATTTAATTTATGTTGGAAGCTCTAATACATTGTTGTAGTGATTCATGTTTCTAATATATCGTGTTCTATCTCTAGGAACACCCTGTATTTTTAATATATAGGGTGATTCAAAAGGTATGATCCAAACGGTAAGGTGTAATTGGTGGTGTTAAAATAAGTAAAAATGCCAATAAACTCATGTCCAATTCACAATTGAATTCGAGTTCTAACAATATTTTTGTTTTTAATAAACAACATATGCAATTACAAGAAAAATTAAATATAATCAGGTATGTTCAAAATGTCCACCCTGTACTTGTATAAAAAGTTGACAACGCCGACACAGGGAACCTCGAACATTCCTCAACTGTTGAGGATCTCTTCGAATATCCTCAACAGGTTCATTTATTCAATTAACTAAGTCATACCTGTTTTGAATTTTTGTTGCATAAACTTTTTCCTTTAATGCGCTCCACAACAAAAAACCTAGTGGAGTAATACCAGGCGAACGAGTCGGCCTTGCTGCTGGACCTTCTCTTCCAATCCAGCGTTTTGGGAGGTTATGATTTAGCCAATCTCTAACCTGCAGTGAATTGTGCAACGGTGCCCCATCATGCTGGTACCACATTGACTTTCGCTCATCAAGAGGCACATTTTCTAATAGTTTTGGCAAGATATTATCTAAGAAGTCTAAATACATGGCATTAAACCGATATGGTAATACATAAGGTCAGATAACATGATCGCCTGCAATACCGGCTCAAACGTTAACATTGAAGCGTTTTTGAAAAGCATTTGGGAATGTAGAATGAGGGTTTCCGAAATCCCATTGATGCATATTGATGCAGTTGTTGATACCATTCCGTGTGAATTGCGATTCATCCGTCCAGAGAATTTGACTTAAAAATTCTGAATTGTTTGCGGTAGCATCTACCAACCATTGACAACACTGTAAGTGTCGCAAACTATTACCATCACGTAGATTTTGTATATGTTAGGGATATAAGCTATTGCTATTTAATGTACACAAAACTGGCGACTGGGTAATACCTAATTGCCTAGATATTCTTCTAGCAGTCGTCGATGGGTTTTGATCGACTGCGTCAATAGTGTCAGCAGTATTGTCCACGTTATTTCTTCCAACATGATGTGGTGGTCTAATCATACCTCTTTTATACAAATTTCAGTGCAACAGTTCAAATGTTCGGTGGTCAGGCTGTCGCCGGTGAGGATACCTTCTCCGATATTCTACCACAGCTGCACGAGCATTCCCGCTGCAATAACCATATACAAAATGCATTTCTGCATATTCGCGTGCTGAAAACGGATCCATTATTACTACACTTGGAAAAAAATAATAATTCAATCTTAAAACACCTTCTATCATAACAAATTAGCATTTATTTGACTTATTTCCTATTACGATTTGATTTAACAGAACAACTATAAAAAGAAAGAAATCCTATGTAACTAGATAACGGTTGGAAATAAGACATGGGTTTATTAACATTTTTTGCTTCGTGTAGTATCCCACATCACACCCTTAAGTTTGGACGACACATTCTGAATGACCCTATACGTGGGCTCCCTCTACTGCTTTCGATGCAACGCTAGAGCTATAATTCCCAAGCAGGTAGTTTTTAAATTTTCTTCTTCCTCTTCTTCTTCTTCCTCTTCTTCTTCTTCCTCTTCTTCTTCCTCTTCTTCTTCTTCTTCTTCTTCTTCCTCCTCCTCCTCCTCCTTTTCAGCCTGTGTCAGTTTACTTCTACATATAAGCTTCTGTCAGATTTTTCCATACTGTTCTATATTGTGCCTTTTGAGACAATTTTCTTCTAGTTATCTGTTTAATGTCATCAAGCCATCTTTGTCGCAGTCTTCCAATATTTCGTTTGTCTGTCGTGAGCGTCAGTGTGCTTATTTAAGCGTCGAACTGTCATCTCTTTTTCTATACACATCAGATATCCATCAAGGTCATTTTAGTTATGTTGTATGTTGAATTATGTCTGTTGTCTTGGTTTTTGTTCCTAATTTTGTTTCCTCAAAGTGATTCCCAGTATCGCTGGTTCCACGGATCTTTGGGTTGTTCGCAGGCGGTCTGCACTTTCTTATGTCAGTTCCATCTCTTCTAAGCCGTAGGTAGCTACAAGTATCACACATGATTCGTATAGGTACTTTTCAGATTGGTGAGAATAGAAGTATTTTTAAATATTTGTTGTCATTTTCCAAACGCTGTCCATGTTAATCCCATTCTTCTTGCCTAAATAGATTATCAGAAATATCAGTTTCACAAGAAAATTCTTCTGCTAAATGTGAATTCTGACCAAACAATTACATTTACAGGTAAAATTTTACAAAGTAGTGGCGGTCCCCACATTACTATATGGCAGTGAAACATGGACAATCACAACGAGGTACCGTAGGAAAATCCAGTCCGCAGAGATGAGGTTCCTAAGAGGAGTCAAAGGATGTATATATTAGATAGATATATTTACTAACGAACACATCAGAAACGAGCTACAAGTACAACCAATACGATACGAAATAATCAATTACAAGACAAGATGGAAGGAACATTCAGTCAGAATGAGCCCAGAAAGACTCCCAAAATTAGCAACACAATACAATCCAAGAGGAACCCGAGATGTGGGAAGACCTCGGAAGTGATGGAACATTGAACCGGCAAGGCCTAATCCTTGAAGTAGACGACGACGACGACGACAATTACATTTTTATAAATTTGTAATTTCTAACCCTGTAGACTGCATTTTAAGGAGATAAAACATTCTTAAAGATGGTTATGGATTGTAGTAAGCATGACAAACATTATAAACGTTATAGGGGGTGGAAAGAGCATCTATGGACTGAAATGTTCTTGAGGATTTTGTTAACAAAATCTTTCTTAACAGCGTGCTTAATAAAATATTGTATAATGATGTATCTACAAAATACACTGAAAGAGATTATAACAAGATTGTTTGGGTAGCATGCCTATAATAACATGTATACAAGTTCTTTGTTTAGCAGTGGGAAGTATACGTTAATGGAGGAAAAATTTATGCGGGTAACTTTACAATTAATGTTCGGCAATGAACGGAACAAATGTATCTTTTATTAGAATCAACACGTTTTAGCGGTTAGACAGTACATTTTGGGGAACATGATACTCATTATAATGGTTTTACCACAACTTTTCTGAATAAGATAGAAGAACATTTATCAAACTTTCTGGTTGTTAGAAATCACTGTAAAAGTGAATAATTTTACAATGCTGCTTTAATTTTGGCGGCATCTAAAATTTGCTGATATTGGTTATTATTTAGTATTTTTATGCACAAGCGTTATCCTCTAGCGTTTGCCGCAGAACAAATTCCTGGTGTACTGTGGAGATAATATTCTATAATGGAAATAATTATAATTCCTCATTTCACTATCACCGTAGCAATAAACATCAATGGACTGCGCCGCAATGCCAGTTGTGTAATTTGTAACTATACATAGCTGCTAACTAAGAATGTAGCTAAATGTTGTTCCGAGTAGGATCTTGTCCACAGGATTTTTACCTAGGTTATTATGGAAGCTGTCAGATCTATCTGCTGTCGCTAAACCAATCTCTGGCCCACCGGCAGTTACACAATTAGATATAATGTAAAGCTAAAATTTCACAGTAACAATAACTATTATTAATTATTTCACTGTCACCATTGCAACTTTATAAGCAAACAAATGGGCTGACCCGCAATGAAAGTTATTTAACTTGTAACTATACGCACCTGCTAACTAATCACGTAACTGATTATTATTTCTAAGTAGGATTTTATCCAGGTGTTCTTTCGCGAAGTTCGGTTTTCTGCTGGAGCAAGTTGGAAATTATAGACGCGTTCACATCTGGATCCTATTTCGAAACACATTTCTGGCCCGTTGGAGCTATATACGCGGATTTAATGAAAAACTGAAATTCCATAATGTAAACCGTTATTGTTTTCCTATTTCCGACATCCGGCAAACAAATAGGCTTCGCAAGGATAAAATTTAATTTGTAATTAGACGTAACCGGCCTCGGTGGTCTGGTGGACTTATCTTCAGATCCACAGCACGCGGGTTGGAATCCGGCCGAAGCCGGTGAAATTTTTCTAGCGAGGAAAAATCTGAAAGTGGGCCTTCTATCATATAAGAAGCAAAGCCGTAGGTTCCACTACGATGCGTGACACGTTAAAAATCACTACTGGAGTGTACAGTAAACAAGATCTTCAGTACATAGAGATCCTTGGAAATTCGCGTCCTAGATCTCGCCCAATCATAAAAAACAAACAAACAAACAACTGTACCGACCTGCTAACTAACTACGCAACTGAATATTGTTTTTAGTAGGATTTTGTTCAATGGTTCTGCCGCTAGGTTCAGTTTCATAATGGATTAAATATATAGATGAAATTACACAATGCAAATAATTATTTTAAGTTGTTCCGTCATCATGATAATATCGCTATAAGCAAATAAATGAGCTGCTACGATGAAAGTTATGTAATTTGTAACTATACATAGCTGCTAACTAAACACTAAATGGTTATTGATTTCTAGTAGGATTTTGTCTACTGCCTTTTCCGTAAGATTCGGTTTCATGATTGATCCAGTTGGTAGTTATGAAGTCGTTCAGATCTGGCTTCCATTAGGATTTAGAGTAAAATAATTAAGATGATTGTAATAAATACGGAATTAATACACAGATACTTATGATACGTATATTCGACTGTGTTTTCGTATTATCATTAGATATTCACAAACTTTCTAACATCACAGTCAAGCTTAGTCAGGAAACCATTTAATCAAGTTGTTGTTTGTGAAAGTAGTAAGTAAAAAAAGAAAGTAATTTATTTCGTGTAAGTATGTGTAGCAAATTTGATATACCACAGGTCTAAGGAACTGATTTCTATTTATCTCCAGTGTGTTTTCCATACAGCTCAAGTTTATAAAATGCCTCCAGGGCAAAGGAAAGCGTCGCGTTGCTGTTGACATAAGTTGAATGTCGGACCCACGCTCAAATTTAGTTACTATTGGATTTCCGAATACAAAATGTGCATAATACACTGTTATTCTGGGGTTTCCGACCATTTCAAACTTACGATTGTCTCGCGAAAATTAGAAAAACCATTAAGAGGCAATTTCTTTGCTGCTATAGAACTCTTATTACGGTCTTGTTGGAAATCTGAGAAAAGAGGAAACACTTTAATTAATTTTATAGGAGAGGCAATTAGCAAGGACATACTTACGTAAGAGTTAAAAGATTATGCAAGTTTAATTAACATCTCCATTTGCAAAACTTTGTACTAAGGGATATTAATCCGATCCCTTGCAGCTCCACACAAAGTCACGGAATTGTAAAATTCTATATTAAATCCTATCAAGAAATAAATTTACCTACTCCTTAAATTGCTTTACAGAATTATCTGTAATAATTATGGAGAACATTAGTTAAGCCCATGTATTTATTACAACTTAAATTTTGAGTTTCAGTCTGAAGTTAAATTTGGTGTTGTTTTCATTTCATTTCATGTATTAAAACTAATTACCCTGGTAAACAAAAACCACCTTTTTTTTGTGACATGGATAAAACATGGCGTATGTTATGTAAAATTTCACCGGAAAGTAGAAAATAACCTTGGATATTCTCTATTACGCACACTTTATTTGCTACTAACTGTTGTGCGTTATAAGGAAATGTTGGAGATATTTCAAAATGTTGTTGCAGAGGTTTTACGGCGATATTTGGTGTCTGGGGCATCACGGGTTAATGTCCAGCAGTAATCAGCAAGCAAACTGGAACTCCATTTGCCTTAGTATCGCTTTTCCATGGTTGCAACGTCTTGGTGGAACCGGTCTCGATGTTCGTCGCTTACGGCAACCAAATTTTCCGGTGTGAAGTGAATTTTTAAAAACTTGTTACATCCCATTTCTCTGTAGGCACTAAGTAATACAGTCTCATGATCTCTGTAATTTTTAGCTTTGACATTTCCAAGAAAATTTGTCACATCTATTGTAAAAGCTCTCCATGCTCTTAGTTCAACTTCATCCATCAAGTTGTCAAATTCGCCATCTTTCATTCTTCTTCTTCAGGTGCCACTCCTATGGGAGGTCGGCTATCATTAGGGCTACTTGCACCTTGGAGACTGCAGAGCGGAACAATGTTGTGGTACTTTTTCCATACCACTCACGGAGGTTCTTGAGTCAAGATGTTTTCCTCCTTCCTACACTCCTTCTGCTCTCGATCTTTCCTTGCATAGGCAATTGCAGGAACCGATATCTATCATGTCGCAGAATATGTCCAAGGTACTGTAATTTGCGTTTCTTTACTAATTTTAGAATCTCCGGTTCTTTATTTACTCGTCGAAGTATTTCTTGGTTTGTAACTCAATCTGTCCAGGAGACTTTCAGTATTCTTCTATATACCCAGAGTTCGAAGGCTTCTATTTTTCTACACATACATTTAGTGAGAACCAGCTTTCCATTCCGTATAACAGAACTGGGAAAACATAGCATTTAGTCATTCTGATTCGTAGATCCAAACTGATTCCTCTATTACAGAGTAGTTTCTTCATTCTAATGAACGCCGCTCTCGCCTGTTCAATACATGCTCTTATTTCTTGCATGTTATCCCAGTTACTGTTTAAAATACAACCCAAACATTTAAACGATGTTACTGTTTCCAAATGCATGTTACCTATGGTACTGTTTGGGAGTGGTAGTTGCTCTTTCGAAATTACCATGATCTTAGTTTTCTTCATGTGTACCGTTAATCCATATTGACCACTTATTTCAACTTCTCTGTAAGGCTTGCATATCATTCTCATTGTCCGTTATTAGGACTGTATCATCCGCATAATGGATATTATTTACTCGCTCACCACTTGTCCCTATTCCTTCTTCCGCTTCATGAAGAGCCTCGTTAAATATCATTTCTGAATAAATGTTGAACAAGATCGGTGACAAAACACATCCTTAACGGACACCACGTTTAATATTCACATAATCTGTTAATTGGTCTTCTACTTTGACTGCCGCCTTTCAATTCCAGTATAAGTTAGCTAGGTCAATATTTTTCAGAATGTCCGTTAGCTTACTATGTCGTACTTTGTCAAAACCTTTGTTGTAATCTATAAAACACAGAAATACATCTCTGTTTACATCCCTGCAACGTTGTATAAAAACTAGCAAACAGTGCCTCTCGCGTCCCTAAGTTGATCCTGAACCCAAATTGTGTTTTTTTATTCTATCTTCGCAACTGTGATAGATTGTGGTCTGTATTATTCTTAGAAATATCTTAAGTGAGTGGGACATTAGACTAATTGTTCTATGATAATTGCAAGTTTTTGCTTTGTTTTTCTTTGGAATAATAATAAATACAAATAAATACAGATTTTCGCCATTGTTCCAGTATAGCTCCATTGTCGTATATCCTGTTAAACAAATCGCAAAGTACCTCTACACCATTTTCTTCTAATAATTTTAATATTTCGGCTGGTATATTATCTGGCCCAGCTACTTTGCTTGATTTTACTAACTTTATGGCTTTTATAACCTCATCTTTTAGTATTTTGGGACCCGAATCAACACTTCCGTTTTTCATAGTATGTGGTCTTACGTCTTCGAATAATTCTTCTATATACTCTTCCCATGTCTTAATTTTGTGTTCTATATCAATAACTACATTTTTCTTGTCGTCTATCAGTACATTCCCGGCGTTTCTTTATATAGGCTTAATGTTTCTATTATTTCCTTGTGGAGATGGAAATTATCGTGTTGTTGTTCCATTTCCTACGTTCATTAATTGCAGAATTCCCTCTGTCATCCATCTTTCATTGCTTCTCGTATTTGTGGCCCCACAAATATGCGCTCTTTTAATTTTGGTTCATTAACTCTCTAAAATGGATGTTGAAGCTACAAGAACCCTCTTCCGTTACGATCTAGTGCTTTAACGAAATTTTTCCTTAAGACCAATTTAATATGCAGTGGTGGTATAAATACGTTTTTATGATCAACCAGTAGTTCGTTTGTAATATTTTTATGACTCAGAGTTAGTACTTGACTTAGTGGCTATTCCTTTTGTATATAGTGACGATCTCGTGCACGGCTGTCCTATTCACACAGAAAACAACAGTGTTTTGTATACCCCAGCTGAAGTCCAAGAAGAAGCGCTATCACTTTTAAGTCTCCACAGATTGACCATTCATAATAATTATACCGGATGTGTTCTAAGATATATCGCAGATTATCATATTGTTCCTTTATATG
>JABXWE010102612.1:0-30988 GCA_014611495.1 Limonius californicus
AAATTTTGAAATTTCGTAATTTAGGCCCCTTATAATTTTTCAAAAAACTTTTTATATCACCTCATTTTACCCTTCATATACTATTCAGAAAATAAAAATCATTTGAATCGATTCATCCGTTTTCGAGTAATTGGGCGTTAAACTCAAAAATTTCAAAAAATCATAGCGCCCTTCAGTTTAAAGCTAGCGAGTTCCGCAAAAACTAACAGATTTGTCTTATGACCCTCTATCGTTATCCGCGATAAAAGTTTCAAAATTGTAATCACGAAAAAAGTGATACCAAAAAAACATGCGTAACTTCCGCTTCCGGTTTCGGATTTTTTTTGAAAAGCTTATTTTTTCGATGAATTTTCGATACACCCCCGCATTCCAAAGCGCATCAAAATCGGAGCAATACTTTCGGCTGTAGGAGCGTCACATACGTACGTGCATACGTACGTACATACGTACGTACATACGTACATACCCACCCACAGACAGACATTTTTTAAAAACCACTTTTTTGGGTTCCTAGAGACCCAAAACGGATATTTCCGTTAAAATCTCGATTTCGAAAATTTTCATGAATTCAATACTTACCCTATACCTATAAGGTATGGGAAAGTAAAAAGAGGAGTTGGAAATTTTCCTTGTCTGATAAAAATTTATCTTTGGCTGGCTTTGTACAAGAGCAGCCCAAGATCCTATAGATCACTCTGATATATCTTTTCATTACCATCGCCAAGTATTCTCAATAATTTATTAAGTTTTGTAGTATTCATTTCAGGAGTTGTTTAAGTTGTGGATATGATTACAGTCTTTAATTTATTAAATGGTTCACATATAATTAATTTAAGGTATAATGTTATTCGGGGCATAAGCGAAAATTTTCCTTTACATTTTAGAGAATGTATACAGAAAGATAAATCTAATTCATGGGATAATAAAGAATTTTACTTCTACAATTTTAAATAAATATTTTAGGAAACTTAATAGAATTAAGAAGGTTAGGTCAAGAAAAGCCAAATAATGTATCTGATAGGTTGCAAACTAAAGTTATTAAAGTGTGGCAAATACGATGATTGAAACTAAGTTATTTTAATAATTGCACGAGCAACAACATGGGTTATTTCAAGTTTTTAGTGTTTGATGACGCTAGTATTTATTACAATTTTGTAGTATATGTATTTCTATAGATATATATTGAAATAATATTCCCAATATTGAATAAAGTAGTTACTTAATTTGATGCATTGGCATATATGGAACTTTAAATTTAACAGGCAAAATTTTTAGTGTCTTTATTAATAGCATATTTATGTAATGTACAGTGTAATTTTCTTTAAAACTAAATATTCTGCACGTTAAATTTAAATTGACACGTTTCATGTATATTTCTTTAATTCGTAAATTAGCTGGTGTACTATTTCAAGCCATTGCTGCTATAATTACGAACCAATGGATACATTTGAAAGCGGCGGGAAAATTTAGTAGTGTTTAAAACCTTTAGTACGGAACCGAATCATCTAGGTTTACAATCTAGTACGACCACAAACCGTTGTAGTGTTGCTCCTCACCAGAGGCGCTGATGATGGTATCACTGGTTTACATGGAACATGAGATACCAAGTTCGTTGCGCTTTTATTTATTTATTTCACATTTGCAGGACAAAGCAAACAAGCTGCAGCAATAATGACCGCGATGGAGATAAAAGAAAGTGCGTGGAATTTCGGCAGCCGGGGTAAACATATTCTTCTCTGTCCTCTGTGATTGTTAATACACACTAAAAAATGCTCGTTTGCGCAGCGATGCGACGCCGACTTTGTACAAAATTCTGCAAGTGTTTGAACATGAATCTACTGAATTTTGCACAAAATTCTGTATGTGAGCACGCGCAAATAGGTGCAAATTACGTTGACATCTGTGAGAAAACTGTCAAAATAATCATGTGACTGTCGATATGGTAGAAATCTATCAAGATTTAGTAATAATTGTTTACGTTTGGTGACATAACCTGGAATGCTGTTCATCTTTTCGTGGCTTGTATTATTCTTGCGTTTTCGGAAAGGTTTTTTTTTATTTATAAATTATATTAAGCTTGTGTGGAATGGCTAGAGTTGAAAGATTTTAAGTGGCACACATGGTAAAACATTTAAATCTTTGCCTCTGTGATCAACTGATCATTGATGAACACTAGAAAATGCTATTTTGCGCATCATCGTTGTTTCTGAACAAAATTCTGTAGGTTTTAGGACATGAACCTACAAAATTTTGCTGTATGACACGGCACAGAATTTTGTAGAAACACTTTGAACAAAATTTTGTACAAAATTCTGTGGCATGTCATAATACAGGCCTAATAGTGCAATATATATTAATTACAGAGCGATAGCACTAGAAAACAATTATGTTGTTGGTAATCAAATTCATATAAACACCTTCAATCTGCTATTTCTAAAGAAAAATTTGTTTTTTTTTTAACTATACAGAACATTTAATATCGGAACACATCATATACGTTTATTTGTGCTTATTCTGATATTATACTGGTGCATATTTTAAAGTGTTTAGCATTTATTTTGGCTTCGAAGTCCCTACTTTAATCGGCAAGTTTATTTTTTTTTATACCCACCACATCTTTGGGTACTTACAGGAAATTTTAAACTGACTTCAGAAATATAGCCAACACTTCACATTAATTACATAACTTTAAATATAAGAAAAAGCTATAACTAATGATGCGTTTTATAAGTCTATCTAAGACTTGTTTTTGCTGTTTTTTTGATAATGTGGATAATATAATTTTATGAAGACATCCATAACACAAGTACAAATTAATGGTCAATGCTATGCAACTTATCACTGAAAATATGACCAGGTTACAGTAGTTAATAAAATAAGTTAATAGTTAAAATGTTTCATACAATTTCTAGTGAGGTTTCAGTGTGGAGCTATCTTCGGCAGATGCTTTTGATTGTCTGTCAGTAATGTTGTCTATTTTAGATACAAAATTAATAGGGCTTGCATAGGAAGTGTATGAAATGACTTGTTTATGAATTTAACTTTAGCCATCTACCGACTTTAGTTGGTACTAATATGTGTATAGACTACATACTTGAATTATTCTTCAAATTGCCAAGTAATTACGCTACATAAACTATTCAACTAACCTAGTATTATTTACTATACCATGGCAATTATTATACAGGTATACTTCAAGTACATATTTACCTAACCTAGCTTGGAAAAAAAAGTACCAACCAAATTAATGTCGAAAATAAAACTTATAACAAACAAAATGTTATTACTTTCCAGTGGTGGAAAAGTGAATTTGTCACAGGATCATAGTTATGCGCTCAAAAACGTCAATAAAAAAATATTACTTAAATTACCCCTTATAAAAAAAACAATTTTCAGTTGGTGTCCTATTTTCCAAACCAATAATTTATACATGTCTAGTTATTCAAATATGTAGAACTTGCAGAAAATCCAGTGAGTTTTACTTTTGAACTATGCTTAATTTGCTTTGGATGTCAACCACATAAACGCTTTGCAACATGGTGAAAATTTCTTGCATGGGACAACTTGTCTTTAATTTTTGTTGCCAAACAAAAGCCTGTCCAATATCCAGGAAAGTTTTAATTAAGACTACTACCAATTTCGATTCAAGCAATTAATAATTATCCTAAGAGTTCAAATAAGCAAGTTATTTCCGTTTTCCCTTTTAAATATCTCACCCATATATTGCAACAGTCAGTACCACTTATCACCATGAGCCTCATCAAGACTTCAAATTCAAGAATTTATCAATGAACTTCCTTAGCAATTAACCAATTATAACCGTTGTGTCTGAACTTCGAATATCAAGCAACAAACCTTGTTATACATTTTATAATTAACAATTACCAATGGGAAGATTCTGTAAAATTACACTTACTAACGGAAAATTATAATTTAAGACAGTTAGTACTTGAACTAAACAAAGTAGATATGGATAACGATTGGGAACTCACTTGAACACTAAAGAAAGGTCCGATGATATGAACGGTGGTTTCATCTTCCTGAGAAGATGCTCCCTGTTCAGGCAGTTTAATAACGCTCCCTGTAACTCTCTGGAGTTCTCGGACATTCTGCCCACCCTTTCCAATAATACGACCGACTTGTGAGCTAGGAACCATAATTTCAACGGTCAGTCTTACATCGTCTGCGCCAGCCACAAAACCTTCTTCACGCATTTTCTCAAATATCAAATACTGAGCCTACAAAAAAAAACCAATACGTTCACCACTGTCACAACAAAACAAAACGGCGGGGACTCACCTTCCATTGTGCTTCTGGTGAACCTACTATTGTAACTTTACGTTCGGTTTGAGTGTCTTGCGGTTTACTTTCGTCTAGTGGAGCTATTTTAACAGATGCACCCGAGAAACGAATAATATTGCGTATGTGGGAACCCTTAGTACCAATTATAGCACCCACAGCATTGTTAGGGATGTACAAGAAGGTCGTTTCTTGGCTGTCCCCTGCCCCGGGCGGTGCTCCTGCGGGATACATACCAGGATATGGCGCTTGTCCAGCATACAAACCTCTTGAACCATATCCAATACCTATACATCAAATGATTTAAATGAATTTCAAAATTCTGTCATTTTGAATACAATGACAAGATGGATGAAATAAAATTTAAGTAGCTTTTGTGGATATTTAAAAAATTGGGATGGTATGAGATAATAGTTCAGGGTCACTTTTATTCATTGCATTTTCACAGGGTGTCCACTGTATTTATTTACAAGACAAAATTGGTCGCCAAGTATAATAATAACCATACAGAAACCAATTGCTAGGACCCATGTTAGATAGTCAACGTGTTTTTTTTTTGAGACTGCAACATGCCAACAGTGCATCTATTTAAGACAATTTTTACATTTAGCCCTGCAAGTTTGTTTTTGAATGGATGATTTATACCTACACTACAGAAAATATTAATTAATTAATTAATTAAGATTTGAATATAGCATTCCTAATAATATAATACTACACAGTATTATTTGCTGGGTTGTTAGCGTGTTTTGCTAGTTTTAAAATAAACCGAAAATACCATTAAATTAATGGTAAAGTAGTTAGCTAAATCCTAGCTAGGGAACTCAATTGTCTGCTGTATTTTTTTAAATAAATGTTTACAGTTTTATACTACTTCATAGAATCTGTAAATCAATGTTTTGATTAATAGAACATGGAGTTTGAAAGGAGGTTTTACAGATTTTAGCATCAATTCGAAACAGTTTAAATTGTTATCAGATGCTCATTAATGGTATTTAAAAATAATGACTTAATAATTTGATATTTATGAATTTTACAAAACATTTCATTATTTCTTGCATTACTTCCTGAAATTCATATTAATTAATAAGTAAAAACAGTATTATTAGTAAATTCAACAGTTTGTATTCGCTTTCTGCTGTTTGATAGGCATTTCGGCGATATCAAATCATTTTCAAACACAATGTTTGCTTGTCAAAATGGCTTTTATCATGCCAAAACACCTGTAAACGGCAAAATGATAAAAAAGCTAATAGAACTCATTGAAATTATTAATATTATCTCCACTTATTAATTAATATATTAGCAATAGATTAATAAAAATATACCAAGGAAATCCCCGTTTTTTCATACCCATAATATAGTTAATGTGAGTAGAAATTCAATTAGTTTTTCTTGTATTAGAACCTCAAGTAATTAACAAACTTAACTCCTTCTTTTCAATAACTACAGATTTAAATTATTTGTAGTATATACTTTACAACAACCCTCTATATACAGATTCTCCTTAACCACATATCAAAATTTAAATGGAGATCTTTTACCCTGTGTTTTTGACTATTTATTCAGATTGTGTAATGTAGATCCCCACACTTTAAAATTTTAACTGAATGTTAATGTGTGAGAGAATCTCCATCTATATTTTTCATCCTTAAATCCATCCTTCCGCTTGTGTTTACTTATTAAAGGCTAATTATATCAAAATCATTTTAAAAAAATGTAAAATCCTATCCTGTCAGCTGTCAGTTGATAACCACAAATGTACGGGGTGTCAATTTGAAAATGTACAATATGTTACGAGGGCGGCTCAATAAGTGCGTGACTTTTGAATTTCCCGCCTCTTAACTGAAAGGGCAACACTGCTCCTGTCAACAGGCATCTGTCAGTTGACTCCTGTCAAAATTTGAACAAGCTGCGTCATTTAGTTTGTGTTTGACAGCCATTGATAGCAGACTACCGCGTGATTTGAGGAGAAAATGGAAAAAAGCGAATTTCGTGTGCTCATTAAGCATTATTTTTTGCGGAAAAAAACCATCACTCAAACCAAGGCTAAGCTTGATAAATACTATGGGAACTCTGCACCATCAATTTCAATTGTAAAAAAGTGGTTTACTGATTTTCGTTGTGACTGTACAAGCACGGAAGATGCCGAACGTTCTGGACGCCCAGTTGAGGTCTCTACACCGCGAAACAATTGAAAAAATTCACGATATGGTGTTGGCCGATCGGAGATTGGAAGTGCGAGAGATTGTGGAAGCCATAGGCATATCACATGGCTCAATGGTTTCAATTTTGAATGATCACTTGGGTATGAGAAAGCTTTCCGCGAGATGGGTGCCGCGTTTGCTCACAATCGACCACAAACGCAATCGTGTGACAACTTCGCAGGAGTGTTTGGCGTTGTTTAACCGCAATATGGACGAGTTTTTGCGCCGTTTCGTACCGTGGACGAAACGTGGATCCACCACAACACACCAGAGACCAAACAGCAGTCAAAACAGTGGGTTTCTCGGGGTGAATCGGCGCCAAAGAAGGCCAAGGTGGGTTTGTCAGCCAATAAAGTCATGGCGACCGTTTTTTGGGATGCACGCGGTATAATCCACACTGACTACCTTCAAAATGGTAAAACAATCAATGGCGAATATTATGCCAACTTATTGGGTCGATTTAATGAGGATTTGAAAAAAATACGGCCGCATTTAATAATAATAATAACGAGGCGGCCGAAAAATACCAAATTGCCTGAGAAATACCCAAAAAATATCAAAAATCTTTAAAAACAAAAGAATTCTACACCGAAAAATCCTGAAAATTTTTCCAAAAATCTGTAACAGTAGCCCTTCTAATCCTCCTAAAAATACCAACAAAATCCTGGAAAATAGTAGTACTCAATATTTCAGAAAAAACCCTACAATTCCATTTTTTTTGATATTTTAACGATTCGTTACAGTGGCCATGAAAAGCACTTTCGAGCTATTGGAAGGCCATGACGTAAGACCACCCACATACCAAAACTGCCTGCACTCCTCCTTCTCTCCTCTTCGGCCCCCATTCCCTATTCCCTTCAACCACTTTCTTATTTTCTCATGTATTCATCATTTTCTCCCTTTCTCCCCTCCCTGCCATTCACCCCTATCCTTCCTTCTCTCCTTTGATTATCACTTTCTACCCCTTCACTATAGCGGTTTTTGGGGAATGGTGATAAAGGGTCCCCCTTTTGTCAGCATTCCCGTATCCCAAAGATGGTAATTGTTAAATTTAAGGAGTATAACAATTTTAATTTACGCTCTGTAAAGGGCAAAAGGATTATGATTAAAAAAATTGCGTATGGGAAATGATTGCGGAGAGACCCGAAGGCAGTTACGCACCGTGCTGCCACTTTAATCCTGTTCGAGGTAGTTAGTGCCGTGGCACACTAACCCAGGGGGACCGACGGTTTTAAGTACTCTCCGAGGCACCGCAGGATTATGATGAAGAAGAAGATATAAAACTTACGTTTTAAGAGTTCCTTTTTTCTGTCCACTAACAATATCTGTAATATCAACTGCATATCCCAGCTGCATTTCTTCCATCTTTGATGCCAGCTGAGACATGGCAATATTTTGGTACTCCCCAGAGAGTTCCATGCAGACCCGGCTGCTTTTCCGTAGACCACACTGGCATGTGACTTTCACTAGCTGCTTACATGCTGTTTCTGGGCATGGTGGAGCATGGCAAGGCTGGTTGCATGTATGCCCACAATCTGATCGTAGCTCAGAACAGGGTTGAGTGCAAGGTGCACGACAAAGGCCTTCGTGACAAGGCTGTACACATTTGTGCTTGCCACATACCATAGCACGACCACATGGTAAACCACAGCTGAAGTTCTCCTGATGGCAAGGGATGGTAGCACGCTGCTCGTGGTGACCATGACACCAACGCTTGCTTAATACTGTGCAAGGAGGACATGGCCCCACGTGACAACTGTGGAGGACATCATGTCCACAAGCCCGGGCCCGAGAGCAAGGCTGATCGCAAGGAGGCGGGCGGGTGCCACAGGCAACTGGCGGATAGAGCACACTGGAACCACATTCACAGTAGAGCTCTTCAAAGCTGGTGCGCCAACATGGAGGGCAGCGACCCTTGTGGCAGGGCTCTTCGCAGCGATGCTGGCCACACGAAAGTAAACGATTGCAAGGCAGTGGGCAGATGTGATCCACTTCTATGCAGCATAACTGATTGCACTTGTGCTTGCCGCACAGTCTCTTCTGAAAAGAACAAAATTGATTCACGGTAATTAATAATTAATGGTATTTCAAAGATAAAATACAAGTTCACAAATATCGTCCATATTTAAATCACAATAAACTTACTGCTAACAGTAAAGTCAAATATTGATAAATAGCTCAAACACTTGTAATGCACATTCAATTTGTCATTTTTTAAAGGCCGTAATTACCTGTTCTTGAATGTTTTACACCGAAAGAACACTGTACTATTTATGTTACGTCAAACAGAAAGAGAGTGTTTAGATGCCAAAAGTAATCTCCACCCTACATCATAAGAAATTCATCATTACTACTTTCAAGGCACGCAAATATACAGTGCGGTCGTAAAATGTCCTCCCCCTCTACTAACTTTTGAACGACGTGATATTTCTTCACAAACTTTTGTGTGCTTTAATGGGAGTCTAAATACTACTTTTTCGCCCATATTTAAATTTTATAACTTTATAATGGCGGCTAGGCGCCATCTTGAACAATTTTTTTAAATGGCAGTGGGCATCGAGTGGCGCCTCATTTGAAAGGTATTTTAATTCTGCGCCTGATCCTTGAATTTCGTCAAAAAATATTCATCCAGAAAGAAATGACATGATTGAAAATAACAAGTTTATGGAAAAAAGAAGGCACCCGGAATATTTTGTAATTTGCGGTCCAGATATGGTGTTGGCCTCGTCGAGGACAACAACTTTTCCTCATGGTACTTTCCCGTAACTCGTACCGTACGCCCGCCAGGGGCGTCCAAAGTCGAAACACGAATCGACGTTCAGCACGTGTCCACGTCATCGCAGCGGGTCGGTCGCGAGGTCAATCTGTTCGCATAAGTACGGTGCATTTTTCCATAAACTTGCTATTTTCAATCATCTGTCATTTTTTTCTGGATGATTATTTTTATATGAAACTCAAGGATCAGACACAGAATTAAAATACCTTTCAAACGAGGTGCCACTCGACCCCCATTGCCATTTAAAAAAATAATTCGAGATGGCGCCCAGCCGCCATTTTGGAAGTTATAATATTTAAACATGGGCTAAAAAGTAGTATTTAGCCTCCCATTAAAGCACACAAAATTTTGTGAAGAAAGTTAGTAGGGGGAAGGACATTTTACGACCGCACTGTGTATGTTGATGTACAGTGTCATTTACTGCTTATAAATTGAGGTTATAATTTAACTTTATAATGATAATATTAAAGCAAAAACCTCAAACACTCTCTGATAATAATGCCTCCAGTAAGTTTCCATATTGATGTCTAAACCAGTTGGTAATACTTTTTAAATTTAGTTGTATCCCCGACAAAAAAACAACTGTTGGCCACTCAACCTCACAATAAGAAAGTGTTACAAAAAATAGGAGCAAGAGGAGCTTGATGTCTAAACAAAACCCATCACCTCCAATAAATCCTGGTGTATAAATGGCAATTGTGACACTGTACGTTGTACAAGGTGTATCTAAAATGGTGCAAAACCAGCACATTATACTATTCTCCTTGAAATACAGAGTAATAAATGTAGATACAATTTTGCCTTTGGCTTGCTAGTTTCAGAAATACTCTTAGTAAAAGATCTTCACTTTGTTTTGTGATCTCTTGAAAAGAACGATAAACATCATCAATTTCACAATATTATTATGCTTTCTACTGCTTATAAAAGGCGCGTTCGATTGGTGTTGGTTGCAAATGCGGTTGCCCTCAAGGCTAACCAAACAGCAACCGCTCGCGTTCGTTTGTAAATCCATGACGTCATATAGCAAAGTTGGTCCGTCACTTCACCGACCAGCTTTGAGAGCTGGTTCTGAAGTTGGTTCATCTCTATCTCTCTCTTTTAGATCAAATCTCTCTGTTTACTATTGAATATTTGAACGAAATTTTGCCGCGCATGCTAAAATGCCAGTTTGGAAATACATTTGTATTTTATTTCTGCTCCTTATAACAAAGAAAATGCATTCTGTAATGCTATTGCTAGCGCAAATTTTACAGTTTTATTATTTCAAGCTAGTGAAATGGAAGCCGTAAGATTTGTTAATGGAAAAGTCGTGGACTTCCATGAAACTCTTGAAAATTGTATTCAATTATTAAGCAGTAAGTATTGACTGTAAATTCGATATTACGAAATTTTATAAACGAAAATTTTTCGTAACTTTTTAGATGACGATTTTGCAATTGATTATATTGTAAGGACTTTAAATGCTGGCCAATTTTAACTTTTTACGCAATGAACACATATTTAAAATAAAATTTGACTGGAATTGTTGCACGTGGGTAAACAAGCACCAACCGCTGCAGCAACCAACGCGTTCGTTTGCTTTTATGACATGACGTCACCATTCAGCGACCACAAGCAACCGCTGTCAAAAATTCTGTCATTTATCTGTCAACCAGAACCAGAACCAAAGTGCGAATCGAACGCGCCTAAAGTGCTTTCGCTCAGAGGATGCACGCACGTCATCAATGTCGTATTAGGAAGTAGTGACGTCCTTGTGCCATGCCAACAAAAATTAAAGAAAAAAAATTAATTTCTTTCCCAAAATACGCAGTAAAAGTCGTTTTATTTGCAAGACCGTGGAATATAATTACACGAGTCTGAGTATAATTATTTAATGTTTCATAGTTTTCCTGCAACAGGCAAAAACAATAAAACTGTTGGGAATTTTACGTTTTCATGTTCATCTATGAAATTTAGTACGTTTGTATTGTGACCATCGAGCGTGAGTACTTTGCTGTAGCAATCTTCCCTCGTTATTTTCTTCGTTTATTTTACAAAAAAAGAGTTCTTGTCAGAACTAAAGCCTGTGTTTACTTTATTAACGTACGTGTTATTTTGTGCGAGCGAGTCCACTGATATATTTAAGTTTTTGGAAACATAACCTACAATATTATGGCACGTCCTCGAAAACCGAAAGCTTTAATTGCAACGCTGATTAGATATTTCGAACAGGAAAGAGACCATGGTGGACCATTACTTCCTTTAAATGCAGTAAGAGAAGTAAGTGCATATTATTTCATTTGCAGTCCATTAGAAATCTGAAATACGAATAGTACTTAACGAAGGGATTATGTTTTGATTCTTACTGAGAGTTGCTGCAGCTTTAAACGTCAGTGCCAGATCAGTAGCTTCTATTTAGCAAAGCGTTAAATCTGGCAACCTCTTGCGAAGTCCTAAAAGAACCAGGTTGCAAAAAAAGCCTGTCACCGATATCGATGATTTTGACCAAGCGGCTATTCGTAATACGATTTACGATATGGTGAAAGACAGTAAGTGTCCATAATTTTATTAAATAACATTTTGATTTCTAACAACTATTTTTTTTAGAACAATATGTTAATTGTAAAACCCTTCTACAAGTGTTAAAAGGGAAAAATATTTGTTATGGTGGACTGACTTCCTTGTGGACAATTCTACGTAATCTTGGGTTTCGGTTCAAGAAGGATGAGCCTCGAAGAGGTCTGATGGAATTGCCCAATATTGCATTTGCAAGAGTCCGTTTCCTGCAATAATATGTCAGAAACCTGAAGTCTGAGAATGGACTTCAATGCGTATTTTTAGACGAGACCTGGGTATTTGAAAATGGGACAGTATGCTCATTCTGGCAAGATTCTGATATACCGTTCGAAAAATTAAGCCGGAAGGAAAACGGTAAATTAAAATATAAAGAAAAATAAAATTAATTAAATAATATTTTTTAAAGGTACATAATACTTTATGCCGGAAGCCGTCAAGGCTTTATTCCAGAGGCTTCAAGTATATTTTGTTCAAAAACGAAAGACCCAGATTACCATGGCGAAATGAGCAAGGAAAATTTTTTGAAATGGTTAAGAACCAATTATTAACAAAATTGGAAGAACCTTCCCTTATCATTATGAATAATGCAAGTTACCATAGTAGCTTGTTCGAAACAACACCAAACTCTGGTTGAAAAAAAACAGAAATACAAAACTGGCTGCAAGAAAGAAACATAATATAGTATCCAAAAGAAGCAATAAAAGTGACTTTGCTGGAAATTGTTGCACGGTTAGTGTCTAATTTACTCTAAATATTTTCTATCTATGTCAATACAATAAGCAGTATAATATTATGAACTGTTTTTAGAAATAAGCCCCCAAAAGTATATGCTGCCGATCAAATGGCAATAGAACATGGCCGCAGAGTGCTGCGGCTACCCCCCTACCATTGCATTTTCAACCCTATAGAAAAAATTTGGGGCACTGCCAAACAGCACTATAATAAACATATGGTTGTGGAATGGTGAAAAGTTTAGAAATGTGGCAGAAATCATTAGACGTGATCACTCCGCAAATGTGGCAAAATACGGTGCAAGACACCAACAAAATAATTTTAGAATGGTGGAATAGGGAGATCGGCTTCGACAGAGATGATGTGACTCCACTAATAATTCATCTTGGGCCTCGCAGAGAATCCAGCGATGAGGACGAATATGATGACAGCGATTTTGAAGCTAATATTTAACATGCCCCCATTAAATATTCATACGAATTGCCTTTTATTGTTTCTTAAATAACTATTATAAGCTAAATAAAATAATATTACAATTTAGATTATTCTTGGTAGTGAAGAATAGTAAAATAAATAATGTTAAAGTAAGATAAGTGGAATTTTATTTCAACATCCAAAAGCTATCAAGATTAAAACTGAATCACCCTGTATATTTGCTGATATTATGTACTTTAATGGGTTATTGACCATTTCGATTTAGTTAAATTAAGAGGCTCTTAACTCATGGGGGTAGATAACAAATCTTTGAATGAACATTTATCTCATGCTTGTTTGGTTGCATATTTTCATATTTCATTTTTATAAATGTAAATTTGGCGTGTTTTGTGACGTCACTGACATTCATGACGTGCGCGCATACTGCACTATACCAACGAATTATTTGTGGTACATTCCTTCTGCTAATATTAAAAAAATATCTTTAAATTGTATTCCTACTAAGCAAATGTACTAAAGTCGTACAGCTGTAAGTGGATTCTATTACATCAAAAATAAGTAAGGTTACTGTCACAGCAATATTTTCGTTTGATTATATTTTTACAGAATTAAGGGCTGGGATGGCTCAGTGGTAAGAGGGTCAGACATTGAAGAGAGTCTGAAAGTTTCCCGGTTCAAATCGTGCTGAGGATGGTCGGAAAACATTTCCAATTTCCTGGGTGGTAATATGTTTGAAAGCTTGGTAGCAAGCATTATTCGATGCGCTACAGAGTGTTCTGAGAGTGATGATGAGCATTTTGAACATTTGTTATAAAAACAGCAAAAACTAGTAATACAATGTGTGCAAAATTTTATTAAATATAATTAATATCATGCCACTTGTGTTTGAACATTAAACTTTAGTCGCATTTATTTAGATTGTTGCCTAGAAAAATTGTTCATGATATACTAGAAGTGATTTTGTTTAGGCGGGTGTACCATTTGAAAATACACGTACGTTGGCACTGGTTTACTTTCTATCTTGAGTAAGAATTTCGTATCTTTTAAGAAACGTAGGTCTAGCGATTGCCTTTACGTCATGACGGAATTAGCCGTAAGTACGGGTAATGAATCTGAGCGAGACAGGTACATATGACACACAGAAATAATAACAGCAAATGGGATAGAAATGTTCCGATCTTATACCAGCGGCTCTCAAAATTTTACAATATAAAGAATGGTCGGAACAACAGTCAATATAATAGAGAAAATTGCCTTACTCATCTATAAAATATTAATAATTTTTTTAATTCCATAATCTATTTAACATTATTCTGAAAATTCCGAACTTAGAAAGCATGTATAATCATTATTTTTATGGAGTCTCTTAGCTAAGTCAGCTTATTTACAATTACATTATTGCTCCGTAATGATTTAAGTACTTATTGTGAGATAAGAAAGCTAACAACGCTTGCATTTTGACCACTTAATTGCTAGTTTTGGTCAGTCTACCTTAACCTGTTGTGATAAGAGGATCTCAAGATGCCTAAAAGTAAAGTTTTAGATTATAATACAAAACTTTTAATTTTAAACGTTTTGTCGTATTTTTAATTAGAAAAATTAAACGGCGGTCTACTGTTACCTTTATCTTCTGTTCAAGAAAGAGTTGCAGCTGCCCTGAAAGTGAGTGTTCGTAGTGTTCAACGTACTGTATACGAAGATAAAGAAAATATTCTTACTGACAAAAAGAATAATAATGCAAGATTAAAACCAAAATCGGATGACGTGTGTGAAGGTATTAAAATGGACATCAGAAACGTAATTTACGGCTTGTTGTATCTAAAATACCATTTACTTTGGCAACACTTCAGCATATATTAAAAGAACGCGAAATTGTAAATGTGTGTGTGTACAAACACTATCAAAATTATTGAAAAGTTGCGGTTTTAAATTTAAAAAAGAGTGCAATCGACGATTTTTGTGCGAACAGCAGCATATAGCCAACCAAAGAGTTGTTTTCTTAAAGCAATTGACGAAAAACATGGAATCAAAGGAGAGACAAGTTGTATTTCTTGATGAGACGTCAATTTTTTCTAAAGGTGAATTCAGAAAATCTTGGCAAGATGACACTCCAAAAAGTGTGAAAAAACCATCAGGTAATAGTGGAAAGCGTTACATAGTCTTGCATGCCGGTTCTACTGACGGATTTATTCCTGGCACAAGTTTAATTTTTTCCAGTAAATCAAACAGCACCGATTATCATGATAATATGGATAGCGACAAATTTGAGGAATGGTTGAAAAATCAACTTATACCAGCTCTGGAAAATCCATCCTTAATAATATTAGATAATGCATGGTATCATTCGAGACTTACTGAAAGACAACCGACGGGTGGATGGAGGAAGCAGCAATATAAAGATTGGCTCGATACACAGCATCTTGTGTATCCAAAAAATGCCCTAAAAGTGGAGTTGTTAAGAATAGCCACAGAAAACAAGAAAGAAAAAAAATATGTTGTTGATGAAATGCTCCGGGAACATGGACATGAGACACTACCTTTACCGCCATATCACTATCAGTTCAACCCCATAGAACTTATATGGTCAAACTGTAAAAGATATTACGATAAACATACTGGCCGCAACGGATTTAAAGAAGAAAATGTGTTGGACATGTGGAATGAAGCCGTAAATCAGTGTAGTGCAAAAAATTGGAAAGACTGTGTGATTCATACAGAAAATCTCACTGAAGAGTGGTGGGAACGTGAAAGTTGTTTGGACACCGAAGATATTGCACCACTTCTTATAACTTTACATGGCGATAGTGACGACGATTTATCTGATGACTATGAAAATTTCTCTGATGACTAATATTAATTATATTAATTATATATATTTTTATAATTTAATATTGTTTTCTTCCATAGTTCAAATTTAATTTGTTTACTGAATTAATAAAATGAATAATCATGTCCATATTAAAATCTCGATGTTTTATTATTTTTATCGAACCAGTGTTATTTCTACCCGGCATATAATTTGTTGCGAAACGGAAACATTTTTGGTGTCGCTTGCGTACGCAGCAGGGGTAAGCTACTTAGTAATGGCAAGCGTTGTACTTGAGCCATACGCAACCCTGAACTTTGTACCCTCCTAAACAAAATCACTTCTAGTGTATACCTTATTACAGTACTACTGTTTCAAACAGAAAACAGTAAAAGGATGCGATGTTGCCAAATTTAGTAAATCTTAAATGGTAATAGTATAGAAACGAAATATTTTTGGACAGTTATATTAGACTTTATTGTTCAATTTTGCAGGAGAATCTTGTAGTGCTCTTTTTAATGTCATCGTAGATACACTCTTTATATAGGTAACACATACAGAAAAAGAGAAAAGAATGCTTTTGCCACATTTGTTGTGATCTACTTCTCAACTCACCAAGTTTTCCTTAATTTTAATGACGATTTGTTTCTAAAAACCTACACTAAAGACTGTTTAAATCTATTATAATTACAGTGCCACCAAGCAAACAAGTCTCTTGGGTAGGCGTGGTGTGGTGTCGCTGTATTTTAGAGGTACACTCAGTGTCAGTAGTACTTTGGTGGTAAATTTAAACATGTAACATTGTGGATTTGCAAGTTAATTAATTTTTCTTATGTACTACCTACGTTCTTATATAAATTTGTTAAATCTGTTAAAAGAAAATTTAGTAGACAAGTACTAGAATTAGATTTGAGAAGGAAATAAATAATTTCCAAAGAAAATGTCAGCACACCGGCAGCTTTTTGTCGGTCGAAGAATTCCACGACATTTTTAATAATATTTTTGGCTTCGGAATGAACAGTTTTTTTTCTTTTGCTTGCCATAGCGATAAAAGCGGTTAGAAAAAATGGATTCTATAAATAAATACATACACAGCAAATACCTAATAGGTAAAAAAATATATTTTGAGGTTATGTTATCATTTTAAAAATCTTTAAATTATCTATAAAAATATGCCTACCTTATTTCGAATAAGACGAACAAAAATAGTCTTAAAAAGACTGATTTCTTTTATAAAGATGAACGAAAGCAGACAAAATTAAGAAACACAAACACGCGATAACCTGTCAATTTGCTAGCTACTTTCACTTTTGTCAGGGAAGGTACAACGCCAGCAGAACTAGTAGGTATTGGCTGAAACTTTTACCGCCACGATCTTTTACAATTAGTTGGCATATTTTCCGATGGACTTGTTTGGTTGGTGGCGCTGTATATAAATTTATCATTTCATAATATTTGACTGTCAAATAATACCTATCAGATATAACTTAGTTCAGCCATGTTCCAAGCATATCAGTGACTTTAAAGTCATTTATTAATGCTAAAAGATTATTTGTTTAATTTATTGGCAACTGCTTTCGACATTTGATTTGGTATATATTAGGTCAGCATCTGTAACCTAATAAATAATAGACCATTGCTGCTTGGAAGGCAAAATAACCATGAATGAATATATATATATATACAGTATAAACTCTCTATATATACAAACAACAAACATTAATATTGATACAAATAACAATGCTTATTGCTATAGTCTGTTATCTTCCTCTAACGTTTTTTGCTGCTCCAGTATTTTAATTGTATTTTCTTATGTATTATATTCATATCTTGGGATATTCACGACAAACAAAAGAATGAATTTCTTAGAATCTTCGGTAGGTATGATGCCGACAGACCAGGTAAATACGTGCTAGACAATAAAGCAACAAAATGACAAACAAAAGAATGTACACAGCTGCAGTTCTTATTAATTTGGGCAACTTAGGAAGTACTGTTTATTGCTTATGAATGACGTATTGTCGTCGTTATTTAGAGTGGGTGTGATCAGGCGCGGACTGGCTATATTATTTCAGGGGCGCTAATATTTGTAGGGGCCTGTCCAGGCCTTGTAAAAGTTAAAAAAAATATAATTTGTTAGGATTGGGAGGCTCGGACTTGCCCGAACTCCGGGGGCCCAGGACGCTCCAGCGCCCCTAGCCAGTCCGCGCCTGGGTGTGATGCTACATAGAGTGTATCATTGTATGGACAACAAGGTAAACCAACCAAAGTCAAGTAATTTCAACGTTTTAGGGAGTTTATCGTTAAATCGAGTGGCGTTAAATGGAGTTTACATTGTATATATTTTGATATTAAACTTAAATTACCTTGGTGCATTTTTTTTCACAACGCGCGTCATCTGCCTTTGTAGTAACTTGAATGCACGGCAGTTCCTTGTCCATATGGCCACAACGACATCTTATAATAGTTGTGCGGGAACAAGGCGGACATGGGCCTTCATGACATGGAACTTTGCATAAATGTGGAGCACTAGGTTGTCCACACAGCAATTTCTTGTTACATATCTGAAAAATCACACAATTAATATCAACAGAATTGTTCGTTAATGTAGGCAATTTTACTTTATCACAGCATGGTATAGGATCTAAACAAGATTTTCGCAGCTGTTCCAATTTTGTCTGTCCGCAATTACATGTGACAATCCTATCTGGAGCTAAAGTGCAGGAATCACAGGGTCCAGCATGGCAGTGAAGATCACACTTGTGATTTCCACATGCTAAAATCTTTTCACATTGGTCTCCACATTCATATGAAGCAGCTCCATGGACCTCTGCAGAACATTTCACCTTACGACCCTCTTTTCCACAATAACATTCCTGTTTTATGCTTTCCATACAATCGCCACAACTACCTTCGTGACACTTTTTGTCACACTTATGAAGCCCACAATCCAGAACTTTCTCACAAAGCTTTTGGCAAGTTACAGGAACGGTTGTGCTGCACTTAACAGTTGGTTTTGTAGCTCCACATCCACAGGAACGAGGCACCATGACATTACAATCAGGGCAGGGACCAGGATGACACACCAAAGTGCAAGTATGGGAGCACGACCGTCCCTTACGCCCACACACATCTCCACAACTATGAGGGACTCCACCTGGTTCCAATGGGGGATGAACTTGTTTAGTACAGTAGCAGCGGTATTCATTCGGTATATCTTGGTATACATTTTGGCATGCGGGGCATCTCCAGCCACCTTCAAGTTTGGATGACTGCGCCCAACGTTTTGTACATTGTAAATGGAGGATATGAAAACATTGCTTGCAGGACCATACTTGATCAGTATGCCGTAATTTCTCACAACACACCAAACATTCTAGAAGGCGCCGCACTACTAATTGCTCCAGCCGTTCTCTCTGTGAAGCTGCATCCACTGTTTTTTAAAAAGATAATGATTATTAAAACAATATCGCATTGCTTACTGGTTTTAATAGAGTTAAATCTTATTGCAAAACTGTTTTTAACAAAATTTAAAAGTTACAAAATGCCAGTATTTTAATGTTGTCTCTTCAAATATAAATAAAAATTGTTGCTTCTTCAAAACTTAGTATTTATTTTTGACAATGGGAGTTAATGCAAAAATAATAAGCTTGTCTAAACAGACAATAATACCAGTTTATTTTAATTAATTTCTAGGAGAGTTTTACAGAATGGTGGTAGGTGGCTCCCCCCAGTGCCGGATTTCCCAATAGGGCTCAAGATTTGTAGGGACTCACAATGAAGGTTCAACAAATTAAAAATAATGTTAAAATAGAAAAATAATAATACAGCCATGCCTATGTAGAAAACAGTAAGAAAAGACAATCTAAAAATATGTAACATTATTTCTGCTAGTTAAAACAAAAAATTACTACTTATTGGATTGTAAGACGTAACAAACATTTTAGAAAGAGACGTATATCTGTTCGATTAACTTCTTGTATAATGCTCCTTGCATTCTATCATCACACTGCTAATTAGATTTTTCATATTACTAAAATAATGATATTATATTTCCCTTTCTTCTTCTTCTTGCGGAGCTTTCTCCTATCGGAGGTTAGCCACTATCATAGCTAACTTGATTTTTTATGCCCTTTATTAGTACTTAAATAACAAAAAAAATAGCAGTCTAACTTTTTAAAGGGACCTTAACTTTACTTACAGCGTAGGGCCACAAAAAAGATAAATCCGGCACTGGCACCCCCTGATAATATTCTATCTAGTTAGTAATTTTTTTCCACAATAATATGGAACTAATCCACATCCAAAACCCAACAAATTATAAATTTAAAATTGATAAACTCCAAACGTTATCTCAAAAAATAGGAATCTAAAAGGTAACTTGCATAATGGTAAGTCTTTATTAGAGGTAGTGACATTAGTTATTTTAATTTTATATTTAAATTTTAACTAATATAGATAAACTCTAAAACAAAATGGAAAAATCGAAACTCTTTGTTATAGGTAATATAAATACAGAAAAAACAATGCTATTATTTTAAAAGTTTTGAAACAATTAAATTAAACTGTTATTGCACAAGTTATTGTTCCTTTTCTTTATAAAATCTCAACTCAAATGATTTTAGTTGTTCTACAATAATAATAGAAGTATTACGTATAAACAGTACACCATACACAGTCTGTCTCACAAAAAGGATCCCATGCTGTAGCCTCTTAATTTTTTTGCTTTAGTCCTAGTAAATCCGTATATTACTGTGGTCATTTTTGTTTTTTTGCTATAAATTTAATTTTGTAACCATATTAAATGTTTAGGCAAATAAAAAGCAAATACCAGAAAACAAAGAATTATAAAAAAGAAATTTATTAATTATCTACGACATCGTCACTAAAAAAATAGCGGCATTAATATTAAATGACATATAGGGTGTATTAGAGCTATAACAATCAATCAAGAGGACCTTTTCGTAAAACAGACCTTCACCTTTAATTAAGTTTTGCTGAAGTAAAATTTACTTTTTTTAATTGTGCTAAATGTATCAGAAAGCTTATTTTATTACTTTTATGATAACTGTACCAATTTTACGAATTTTGGGAGCCCCAGAAGTGGTATAATTCTAGTTTAAATTAGAACCCACAAGTTTTATATCCATTAAATATTAAAAATGCTTTTTTGTTTTGCTACATAAAAAATCTTAGTTCTTCATACATATTGCTTGTAAATTTACACATTTAAAAAATATTAATTACTATAAGATTACAGTAATATAAGATTAATAGAATATGTATTACTTTAGATACTAAATACCATTACAATAACATTTATTTGATATAAGTTATCGTACATGGGCACAAAATGAGCTTTATCTTAATCATAAGCATGTCTAGTTTTCACCAACACGTGCAGGTTATGAAATATGAGTTATACTGGTATCGAATGGCATAATATTATTATATTTACCTCTTAGATTCACTTGTGAGTTTTACACACTGAAGGTTTATATAAATTGTAACTCACAATGAAAATATTTTAAAGGAATAATTAATATAGTACTGGAGAGTTTAATAGGTACTGGTCAAGAATATGGGTCCCAAACCATGTTCTAATTTATGTTATAATTAGACAATGTAAACATTTGCTAACCTAACCTAACCTAACCTGGTACTGGTCAAGGTTAGGTTAGGTTAGGTTAGGTTATGTTAGGTTAGGTTAGCAAATGTTTACATTATCTAATTAGAACATAAAGTAGAACATAAATTAGAACATGGTTTGGGACCCATATTCTTGACCAGTGCCAAATGGTTTAATCAAAAAAATTATTTGTATTTTGTAAGTACCTGCTGATAGAACATTAGGTATTGCAACAAAAAATGACAAAATACCGTAAGTTACATTAAATTCTTCAATACAACACTAATTATTAATTTAACCTTCCAGTAGTCGCACGGGGTCTCACAGATCTGAAAATTCTTATTTCGGCTATAACTCTGTAATTTTTTGATATAACGCTTGGTCGTTTTCGGTACCTTTCTATAGAGTACTCTCTTATGCTCATACGAATGCGCATTAGTTTTGGTGTATTCTCTTGAGAGTTATCACCTATGAGCCAAGTGAGGTGTCCTTGTAAGTGAATACATATTGATGGTGATGGTGATGGTTGAGCTGATTTAAATCATTTGATTCATTTTTTACATTAAATGAACCTTATTTTCATTATTTCAATAATGTTATATGGCATTTTTAAATAATATTTGAAAAAACAAAAAACATTAAGATAATGTCAAGAAATGTACATTTTGCTTTGTTATTATTTTGTGAATTTTCAAATAAAGTTAGAAGTTAAAATTTTGTGACGAATGTGTTTTATTATCCTAATAAACAAATATATTCAGTAATGAGCAATATTTCTCAATTAGTATGAGTGTAAAAAATCAGAATACCAAGGGGTCTGAGAGACCTACTGCGACTACTGGTGTCCAGATAAAAGGTGCAACTACTGGAAGGTTAAAATATGCAATATCATACATCAAATAAAAATTGATTTAATGGTCTTTCAAACTATGAAATCTGTACTACCAACACAAAATACCAGTATTTTAATTATGAATATACGATTTTCTGAATAAAAATTATAACCCTTTTTATGACGCTGTAAGCTTTTAATTCTGACAAAGAAAATTTTTGCATATAGATTATTATTAATACGAGAATAAACTGCAAGACTAAATGTTTGTTAAGTTCGTTTTACTTTAATTGGGCGAGATCAACGTCGCTGTTTTTCAAGCATCTCTATCTAATCGAAGCTTATTGGCTTATCGTACACCCTAACTAAAAAATAGGTTAGGTTAGATGTTACAGGTAATTGTTAGGAAAATGTTCATGATGGTGCTAATTAAAATTGGCATCTTCTTGAAGCGGCAAGGTGGGTTTAATTGTTTTGCAGCATAACAATTAATTGCTATCCACAGGATCACAACCATAAACGAGGATATAAAAACTGACAAAAAATATACAATAAACTGTGAAGGCACGGATTAATAAAGTGATCGTTGTAATCAGCAATTAAACGTGATACCTCTCGTCAAAATAGCAACTGCAATAAGTTATAACATCACACAAGTACAAGATTTGATAATTTATTCGAGGTTGAAATGGAATTTATTATAAAATCAAAAATGAATGATATATATTTTTAACGGGAGCATTAATATTTAAATTCTAACAAAATTGGTCAACAAATTCTAAACGTTTTAGAATTCCACGACTTTTAGGACCTTTGTATTATGAAAAAAAAAGACAATCACTTATTTTGCCATTAGTAATTCCCCTGTATTACACACTAAGTTATGTTTCATTAAGTTTGAATACTAAAATTCAATAACTCTTTAGGCAAATTAGAATTGATTCGCTTTATTTCATGTGGGCAGTAGCAGATTTCTCTAAATATTAATTTAACAGTCGAATAAAGCTGTATGAACTTATATTAATGCAATCTTCCATTCATGGGGAATTTTAAAATGTGAACATATACAGGGTGGTGCATATGAAATAGAAAAGCAGACTTTAATCAGCCCAAACCAAGCACTCTGAATACATGCAATTAATGAATAAAATTTCTCCTTTCTTTTCCTCCAACTTTAATGACATGGGAAATAATTAGGGCATGCAGACTAAGTGGAAGTATAGAGAAATTTGCTTACATTTCTTTTTCAAATTTTGGAAACCAGCCTTTTTTCGTTCAAATAGAGCATCCTGTGTCTTTCTTCTTTCAGTATCATATTTGTTCTCATTTCCCTGATTGTCATTTTCCCGTTTTCTCTCACTTCCCTGATAATTTCTACTTTTATTATCATTTTCATACCTCCTGTCAAATGGCTGATAATCTTTATTTCTGTTGTCATACTCATTATTGTACTCTTTCCTGTAGGTATTTTTGTAATTCCTATTACGACTGCTATAACCACCTTTTCCGTAATAATTTGTGTGTTTGTTGAATTTACTATTACCATCCGCTTCTACATGAGACCGTGAATCTTCATGAAAAGTAAAATCGTTTTTATGTGTAACATCGCCTTTGTGACTTTTGTTAACACTTTTATTGTTTCTAAAATAATTATTCGGCTCATTAATATCTATGGAATTTCTTTGTGGTTGTGTTTCTCCATCTTTAGCTTTATCTCCACCACTTTTTACTTGCTCTAAAAACTTCTTGGTCTCTTGAAGTATTTTGCTCTGCTCTGTGCTTTTGTTAAAATCTTTAAAATTATTACGATAATTACTTGCTTGGCTAGACTTGTAATATTCGCGATTCTTGGATAAAACATTTTCTCGGGCATTTTCATTATTTTGCCTAAGTGCTCTATTTTCATTCCCTTCATGGTTCATACTATATTGCCTATTTTCATTTCGAGTACGTTTATCCCTATTCCAGTATGTGCCCTTTTTTACAGCACCGTGCCTTTTGTTTCGGTCATCATAAAATGTATTTGCTTGCACACTACTAGTACTCGGTGTGAATTCCTTTGCTAAAGGAGTTAAATTGGAATTAATTACACTTGCAGATTGTCCATGCGTACTACCTCCTTCAAATGTTGAACTAGTTATGTGACCACTTGCCTGGGCCATAACGTTGCTGTTGCTATCATTATTTAATCTAAAATCTGCACCGTGTTTAGGCACATAGAACATATTTGCCCTGTAATTTCCATCATCTTGCATGTTACAAGAAGACATTGGCACATTGTAATTTTGAGCAAACTGGTCATAGTTGTAGAAGCCGTTTTGGTTAAAATATGGATTCAACGATGGACTGTTGTAGGAAATTTCATCATAGGCATCCTGCCTTTGTTCAAAAGGCTTTCCCTGGTTTGGGTCCCTCTGGGACATAAATGGTGATGGTGGTGCCTTTAATTTCGCAAAATTACATGTTAGCAAATTGCAAAAAATAGGATTACTTTTTAGGTTATAGTAAAAAAGACTTGGCTACGTGTTAGGAAAGTAATTTTGGCTTAGTATTGCGTTTAATAATAATATTCATAGCTGTACCTGTATTTTAAACTGATGAAATAAAATTGTGCAATAAATTTAAACACAATTATTATCTGTAACTATCCCACTTCACACTTGTATTAAAACTGACATGTACTGGCATCAACTGACACATATGAAAGGTGTCACCTTTTATTTATGACGGTACTTTCAGTGTATAATGTACTGGTTACGGTACTCTAAAAATTCTGTTTCTATAAGCTCGAACAGTATTGTAATTTACAATGTAAAATAATGCAAACGTTGACATACTCACCAGTATTTTGGTAATGTTATTTTCTGTTACTACTAATTTTTTATTAACTACTTTCCTATTTATTTTTTCTTGTGCTTTTATAATAAATTTGAGAACAATGTTTGTTTTTCTGAAATTTGTAGTATTTGAAAGTAATTATATTTTACGATTACACTAGAAACCTATTTATTATATACAAGCATTTTTAGAGACAGTGGCACTACTGAGATTAAATACCATTTTGTAATTGCAATAATTCATTATACAGGGAATTTTTCTTTTTAGTATACATAGCCTATGTATACTTTTAAAAGAAACGCGTCAATTTCGCCTATTGTGTAGGAAACCAACTATACAGACAACTCAAGCATGCTGTGACCACAGCAATCAAATTAATTCAATGCTAAAAAATTAAATTAATCTTTATTTAGTGTCAAACAATTGTTAGAAAATTTAAATCAGAGGGATGCGTAATAAATTCCCATAAAATAAAAACTGAAAGTAATCACGTTGTAACCAAAGAAATGAAATTAAATATTTTATGCTACGTTGAATAATAATAATTAAAAAAAGTTTGCGATCGCCGGGAATTGAACTCGGATCAACTGCTTGGAAGGCAGCCATGCTAACCATTACACCACTTTGCCGTTGAGGTATGTGTTTTGTACAAAAGAAATATAATGTGCACGGACCTTACGAAAACATCATCCTGTCGATTTTCATTTAATAAATAAGTCATCATCTGCGTCCTATATACCTACAAGGTGAAATACTTATTTAATATAAACACTGCATCAACATAACCTTCATACTCAAATAATTCACAACTATAGTGACGTTTGCTTCTGATTTTTAGTTGTCGGTATAGTTGGTTGCATACACAATAGGCGAAATTGACGCGTTTCTTTTAAAAGTAGACATAGGCTATGTATACTAAAAAGAAAAATTTCCTGTATATATACATATATATGCTGTGATTGGCTTCCGCGTAGTAATTTCTTGGTCCTGGGATGGACCGGGATGGTTGTCTTGACGACGTTTCGGCAAAATCACATTTGCCATATTCAGGTCTTGTCGGATAACTTTATGCTGGTGCTTCTTATAATACGACTGTTGACGTTCGTTTCTGCTGGAGCTATATATACTTCTTGGTCGTTCCGTGCGATTGCGCTTTGTTGATTCCGGGCTCGGTTGCGTGTGACGGGACCGGCTGTGGCTGGTACATTCTGATTTTGTTGAGGTGGTTCTATGTTTAATTGTTGGATTCTGTTGTGTATTTGTTTTTTGACGAGAACGGGTTTCCAAGCGGATGGTAGTCTTTGGGTATCATCACGAAAATTTAGGTTTCTTGGGTATTTCTCGATTTCTATAGCTTCCCTTATTATTCTCGATTTCAGGTGTCCTATATTGGCCAGTACATTGGTGTTTTCGAAAGCAATTTTGTGGGATGATGTGCTTACGTGTTGTGCCAGGGATGAAGTCTTCTCGTTCTTTCGTACGGCATTTTCGTGTTCTTCTCTTCTCACGTTAACTCGTTTGTTTGTTTGGCCTATGTATGTTTGATCGCAGTCCCGGCAGGGAATTTCATAGACACCTTGATTCTCCAGGGGTATCCTTGTTTTGGGGATTCGTAGAATGGACTGATCTTTCGGTTGGTTGTGAATGTTGTTTCCACATTGTGCCTTCGTAGAATTCTAGAGATTCTGTCTGTTGTTCCTTTGACGTATGGCAAGTGGGCTTTGGATGTAGGTTTTTCTTTATCATCCTGTGGCTTCACTCGGCTGGGTTTAAGTGTGTCATTGATAGTTTGATTCTTGAAGCCATTTTGTCGTAGGGCTGTTCGAAGTTTCTTCATTTCTTGGTCTACGTTTTCTGGGTCTGCGAGTCTCTGAGAACGGGTGACCATGGTTTTAACCACTGATCGTAGTTGTGCCGGATGGTGGTGTGACTCCGCAGTGAGATAACGGTCTGTGTGAGTACGTTTCCGGTACACCGTGTGACTCAGGTTTCCGTCCGATTTCTTTTTGACCAAAACATCCAGGAACGGTAGTTGGTTTTCTAATTCCATTTCCACCGTGAATTTGATTTTGATCAAACAGAACCCTATCGCCGAAGACATACAACGACAGCTGATACCCAGGGAGAAATCATCCAGATGTCCGAAACTCTATGGGCTGCCCGCACGTGCAACTTATGCAAAAAGTAAAGATTATGGTATTGACCGTGTGCTCTCAAAGGACATCTCAATATTAATGAAGTTTGCCTTTCTCAATAAAAATTACGTATACCAGGCTTATTTGGAAATTAAGGGCCGATCGCCGGAAAACAAAACCCTAAGGCTGAAAAAAAGTTATTTATCACAAAACTTAGATACATTCTTAAACTATTTCTCTACACAGCCATCGTGCCAATTTAAACATTTATAATATCGTTGTACAAGTGCAATCTTCGATATAAATGGCTGTCGCCTCTGGCGGAACCCAATTTTGTACCGTCGTTTTGAGATCGTTATCGTATAAAAAATGGTCCCGGAGATTTAAAGCACTCTGAAGATGGAGGAAAGGATGATAATCAGTCACTCGGCGTTAAGCCGGAACTGTATGGGGTATGATTAAAAATTTTCCACTTGATTTGCTCAATGAGTTGCACAGTGCGAACAACAGCGTGCGGTCGGAAAATAGCTATAAACTTTCAGTTCTCAAACATTTGCTTGAAGTTTTTGGTTTTGGGGGAACTCGCGTGCTTCCACTGCATTGATTGCTGCTTGGTTTCAGTATTTGTGTGCGAAATCCAAGTTTCATTATCCGTCGCAATGTGATTCGGGTACCCATCACCATCAGTTTCGTAGAAATTCGGGAAGGTCAATGCGTTATACCTCTGGAAGTAAAATGAATATTGAAAATTCCTAAAAACTATTTCTACAGCATGAAGGGGGAATCATCATGATTCATAAGGTAACCTTCCCCGGGGACCGCGGTAGAGTAGTGGCCGCAGAGCTTGCCTTCAGAGTTATTCTACCCAAGTTGTTCAGGTTCAAACCCTGAGCACTGCACTTTCCCAGGGTGTTTGTGATGTTTGGGTTTTTCATTGAGCGGGGTATGTTAGACCTGCGAATAGCACGAAATGTGCTGAGCCGGGATAAGCTGGGTGGAATGAGAGTTGCCTTTAACAACTCCACGATTCTCTAAAAAAAGGTAACCTTCCCCATTCAACCCCTTAGGTTCTAGATACCCCAACCAAAACAATTTCAAATAGTAACACCCACCTTGTGATACCTAATTGCAAAGCTCTTACAAAATGCTATTCAATAGTAGCAAACATTTATTTTTACCTAATTCGATAACCTCAAAAATTTCAATATTTTGCCCCATTTGACTTCTTTGTAGGAGTCAGTTAAAACCTTTGTATACAAAAATCGACTTCAGTCCATTGCGTAACTGCAATAAGGAATAGTGCCATGCTATACTACCACAAAACTTCCATAATATTTGAAGAGCATTTGAGGGTAGACTTTAGTATTGCCTAGAGAATAATGAAAATCATTTTGAACATTTAATCTAATATTATTAAATTTGAATTAAAATAGTTGGTTGTAATCTTATGATTTCATTTTTTAATTTTCTTGAGAAAAAAAACAGCAAAAAAATGTTTGCTACTGTTGAATACCATTTTGTAAAAGCTTTTCAGTGAAGTATCACAAAGTGGTTGCTACCATTTAGAAATTTTTTTTTTGGGTACCTATCTAGAATGGGGAATGCCAGGCCATTCGCTGGTTTGTCTAAACATGCGTCAACATCTTTAGCACCCACCTCGCATAGGTTTGTGGTACTTTAGCCTGTTAGCGACAGTTTCATATAGTACTGACAGTACAGTATGAAATGTGAGGAAAATTTGCGGCCATTTGCGAAATTGAACTTCACGAATTTTCTTGTTCACTTTTTCCACAAGATGCTCGTTGACAACAGAGGACTCCCACGTCGTCCGTTATCGTATTTGTTCGACCATCTGTGAAGTTCCTACACCGGTGTCTGACCTTCCTTTCATTCGTGATACATGGACTATAAACCTCGCATATTTGACGGTAAATTTCGGCAGCGTTTTCGTTTTTTGCATGGAAAAAGCGAATCACAACGCCCAGTTCACACTTGGAGGTATTTTAAATCGTAGTCTTCATTTTAACGCTTTATTATACAACTGAATTCAATTGCAGAACCACGGTAAAGTGACGTATGGCTAATACAGCAACCATTAAAGCACTTCCATCAATGCTTCAATATCAAAATGTCTGCGACCCTCTTTGGCGGTAATATTTAAACGGTCCTTAGTTTCCGAATAAGCCTCGTAAAAGACGTAACCCCAAAAATAGTAATCAATTATCATACTCTTTATCTAGAAAACAGTTAAATTTCAGAAGATAAAATAAAACATTTATTAGTCGGAGTTCATTCAGAAACGTTTATTTTTTTTTTTATTATTAAAGACTTTACAATCTGTCATTGTTGACATTTAGTAAATGATATAGTATTTCACATGCATGTCATGGTGAAAAATGTCCATTAACAAATTCCTTGAATTAAAAACTAACTAGATTAGTTCGTAGATATTGTAACTTAACACACGATCACTCGAATCTATTTGGAAGTTTAGATGTCCTTATTCTCTTCAGTCTGGGCTCCTCTTCTTCTTCTTCCAGTAGACACTCAGTGAGTGTGTTTGGGTGGGCACTAAGTCGATCTCGGTACCGTAGGCTGTATTGCTGTATCTCTTCATTAATTGTGGGGATATTAAGATCTCGACGTATAACCTCATTAGGTACATACCAGGGAGCATTTACTATGGATCTCAGCGTCTTGGCTTGAAAGCGTCTTAAAATGTCTATATTAGAATTACTTGCTGTTCCCCACAGCTGTATTCCGTAGGACCATATTGGTTTGAGAATAACTTTATATAATAGTATTTTATTTTCCAGAGATAGTTGGGATTTGCGACCTAATAGCCAGTACATTTTCCTATATATTTCACCCAGTTGTTTGCGTTTAGTCCAGATGTGTTTCTTCCATGTTAATCGCCTATCAAGGTGGATTCCTAAGTATTTGGCACTTTGCGCTTGAGGTACTTGCTGGTTATTCAGCGAGACAGGTGGGCAGGTATCTCTTCTTGTTGTGAAGGTCACTTGTACCGATTTTGATTCATTAATTTTTATTCGCCATTTTCTAAACCACAATTGCAATGCATTCAGATGGACTTGAAGGATGTGAGATGCCATATTCGAGTCGGGATGCGATGCTAATACCGCCGTGTCGTCAGCAAAAGTTGCAGTCATTGTTGTTGCGATGGTAGGTAGATCTGCTGTAAACAGAAGGTATAATATCGGTCCCAAAACACTACCTTGAGGAACGCCTGAGTTAATTGGAAATAATGTTGTTTGGTATTCTCCAAACTTAACAAGGAAATGTCTGTCGGTTAGATATGACTTGATGAGTTGATAGTGGTCTGGCGGTAATATGTTCTTGATTTTGAAAAGCAAACCATCGTGCCAAACTTTGTCAAACGCTTGTGTGACGTCTATAAATACAGCTGAACAATACCTTTTTGCTTCAAAATCTTTGGCAATCTTATCCACGACTCTGTGAATTTGCTCTATGGTAGCATGTTGTTGGCGAAACCCAAATTGGTGGTCAGGAATTAAGTGGGTGTCCAGTAGGATAGGTGTAATTCTGCTTAATAACAATTTTTCAAAGACCTTGGATAACACCGGTAGCAAACTAATTGGTCTGTATGATGCTACATTTTCTTTAGGCTTGCCCGGTTTGAGGATTAGAATTATTGTGGCAACTTTCCATTGTGGAGGGATGAAGCGTAATCGTAACACTGCATTAAACAAATAGGTTATGAA
>JABXWE010102614.1:0-66492 GCA_014611495.1 Limonius californicus
AAATATATATATATATATATATATATATATATATATATATATATATAGGTACAAAGAGTGTAAAAACTTTCCTGCTCTGTACGGAGATTAGGCGTCTTTGAGGTGGGAGTGGTCCTACGGCACAGCCTCGACGGGCACAAATCGAAAACGCGTTCGCTTCCGTAGCCAAACACTGCACTACACTCAGTGCTTCGAAAGTACCCGTATTAACAAATAAAACGCGCAAATGATAGTAATTAGCAGAGAAAGCACATGTTTGAAATATTGACTTTAAAAATTCACCACTGGCCAGCCAATGAAGATATTGCTGCCTGGTTGATTTTATTTAAATGAAAATATATCCACGTATAAATATAGTTACCCGGCCGTTTTTAACGCAGGCTCATCAACAGCCATAACGTCGATAATTATATATATGAAAATTCCAATTTCTTGTTTTGGTCAGGGGCGTTCGTGTACGAGTGGTTGTACTGGGCCGGTGCCCCAATATGTTGTACCGACACATGTTCCAGGTGTACATGCAAAAGTGGCGGATCTCGTTGCCATACCAACCAATCGGCAAGGAACGGATCGCGACCCTGCAAACATTTGTTTTTTGAGGTTATGTCCATCCAAAAGGTTTAGGACTGGGGTTTCATCTACAGTAACTCATAGAACGCGAGAGGCCGCATCTAGCACTTCCAAGCCTACCTTGCCAGGTGGAGGATTTCCGGAGTTGCAGCCATTTCAGAAAATATGTTCGAGTCCCCTGGCGGTGGACTGCGTAGCCCAATCGAAATGGTAGCCCACTACCAAGCAGAATTTGCGATGCTCTTTCCAATGGCGTAAACTAAATAAATAAATTGCATCCTGCTGCTACTTTAACCCTGTTTGAGGTAGTTAGTGACGTGGCACACTAACCCAGGAGGACCGACGGTTTTAGGTACTCTCGGAGGCACCAGGGCGTAAACTAAATTTCCCAAACAGGCAAAAATCGTGTACGGTTTTCGGAACGGACACGGTCACCGGCGGAAATGGAACGAAATATCCGAATGGGGTTTTCGCAGGCAGGTCAACTGTACGTGCTGCTACAGTTCTGTCTCTCTAAATGGGCCCCTGAACTTTTAACGTCGCCGTATTTCGACCCCGCCGTTTCGGAGTCTTTTTTGCCAAGAAGACGGTCATGTTCTACAACGACACCCATTACTAAAATTTTCTTGGTCAAATCTGATATTTTTAATATTATTATCCAATTCACGTCGTGTGCAAGATGGACTACAAATCCTATCTTACTTTCTTGAATTGTTTTGTAATGGAAAAGAGACTTGTATGGGTACGTGGATTGTCTTGATGAGAAATCTTCTTCTTAAACTTGGTCTCTTCTGTTTCTAAATCTAGTCTTCTTTAATACTTTTATCCAACTGACCTTGGAAGTAAGTAGGACGTCGATAAAAACCGTACTTCGATTTGTTGAGTTTTGTAATGGTAATGAAACTTGTAGCAGCTTATGTATTGTCTCGATAAGAAATGGTTTTCCTTCTTTGTCAAACTTTGTCAATTCACCTGGCGAAAAAGATGGACGTGGCTACAAATCCCATTTAAATTCGTTGAGTTTTGTTATGGAAAAGAGACTTGTATAGGCATGTGGATTGTCTCGATGAGAAATGGTTTATCTTCTTCTTAAACTTGGTCCGTTTTTTTTGATAATCTGCTCTTCTTTAATATTTTTATCCAATTGATCTGGTGAGTAAGCTGGACGTGGAAGCAAATCGCACTTCAGTTTGTTAAGATTTGGAATGAAAAGGAGACTTGTATGAGTATGTGTATTGTCTTGATGAGAAATGGTCTTTCTTTTTTGTCAAACTTGCTATTTTTTGCCCAAATCTGAATATTTTTATGTCATTGATTTAAAGAATTGGAGTATTACTATCCCGTTATTGTTGAATCCCATCGAGGGTAATCTGTCATCAGCATACCATTAGTATCACAGAAAAACAACTTTCTTGCATCTCCAGTAGACTTTACAGACTTTGGCTTCTCTAATGGAGGAGAATATGGATGTTTTCATTGTTATGATTACTGTTTCGTAATGGTTTTAAGGAGATTATGTAACATTTTACATTGACAAACGATTATATTCGTTTCCCTATGCCTTCCATGTCTCTCTGACCCCTGAAAAGTACATTGTACCAAATGTAAAAGGCAGTACGTACAGGAAGACCTCCTTTAGCGCTTAGAATGCGTTTCTAGACGACAAAGCGCTAAATAAAACAGCGTTAATCGATTTTAATACATAGTAAATAGGGAAAGGGGAAGATGCGACTAAAAATCAACAAATTTTACTTTAACTTTAAGTTATTTTTATATTAGTTTGCATATGTTACATAATACATAAACATTTGCACACAGAAATATAGGGTTCATTTTTGTGATGAAAGTCCTTGCTGTTCTGAAATTCTGGTATTTTTTGCGATAAAGTCGCCTAATGTCATTTGTTGCTTTCTTTTTCTTTCGTTAAGTAAATGTCGGTAGCAGGAGATCGCATCCAAAACTTACTTTTACACACCTTTCAAAATCTGGATCATTCGCTACAATTTGATCAACAATTTCAATTACCGTTACCAAACTTTTACTAAGGAAATCTGTAGCAAGTTCTTTTGGTTCTTCGCTCTCAGAATCACTATTTTCAAGTTCTACATGAATTCCTTGTTTCGTCAGTTCTTGAAGGTCGTTGTTGGTAAGGCTCTTACCAAAAACCTGCAGGAACTCCTCAATATCCTGCTCATCTATATCTCCTAGTCCTGCTGTATCGATCAGGTTGACAATTTGGCCAACGATAGGTTCTTCTCGTTGAGAATCTTTGTTTACTTCCGACCATACCTTCTTCCACACTCCGTTCATGCATTTATCAGTTAATTCTTGCCAAACGAGGTCGATATTGCCTATTGCATCCATGGTGTTATATTTTTCCAAAATTGCTCAATTGATTCTTTATTTAAGCCGTCTGTTTTATCAATAAGTTGTTGAAATGTGCGACCAAGATAATATGCCTTAAAATTTTATATTACTCCCTGATCCTTCGGGTGAATTAACGACGTAGTGTTGGGTGGTAGGAAAACTACTTCAACCGGGATGCAAGTATTTAAGTCGGATAAATTGGTGGGATGGCTTGGAGCGTTATCCAAATTCCACTATTTTTGACATTTTTTTATTAATAGTTTCGATGATTTGTCACCTTATTTCAACGTTAGATATGTGTTCTACTCATTAAAAGAACTGCAAGTGGAAAGGTTGCCTGTTAAAGTAGCTACGGTGATAATACAAAACGCTTAAGTGTTACTCTTAAAACGGTCCAAACACTTGAGCCGCCGTTTGCGTTTAAAATATTTTTTGGTACAATGTTAACAACGCGGAATTCATCTTGGAGATAACTGTTTGATACATAACTTTGAAGTTAAAATTTGATATGTATGTTTAACTGAAATAACTACAGCTTCTGTAATATCTGAAAACTTTAATCGGCGATCCCACAAAACCTATTGCGTTTTTCAACGATTTCTATTTTTGTTGCACTTTTAGGTTTTAGGTATTTTTCATGTCAATCTCCGTCACCCTTATATCGTTTGCAACTAAATATACAATTATAGCACGATATTTCATTCCACAAAGACCAACTTAACAGAATGACTTCATATTGTTCCTATGACTTTTTCCTGCACTGATAATTTTAAAACTGCCAATGCCGTCTCTATTTCATTTGGAAAACTTTTTAAATCCTCATATAATGAAAATATACAAGCGAATTAATTAAAGACACGCAACTTTTTTTCAAAGCTCTAGGCGGTTGCGTTGGTGTTCTTTATGAAAATACATGATTTTTAAACATATTGTTCTCTTTTTGCGCTATTATTTTGTTCAGCGCTGTAAATCTGGTATCAAGTTGAAGTAAGTATAGCTTTGGGTTTGTGCAGTGCAGTTCCGCAATATCTCCCTTAGATAATGAACACGAAAGCTTAAATATTTACATATTTATCTTACTCCTATAGCGTGTACCTATTTGGCTTGTGTAAAATTAGTAAAAAGTAAATTTAAACAAATCCACTTAAAATTCAGGATGATTATTAGTCCGCAGCAAATATTTTAATACCCTTAACTTTACAGATAAGCCCGTTTCGTGGTTATTTTGTATTTTCAGCATTGATTTATCTTGGTTTTATGAAATATGAATAAACATGGAAAAATCATCATCCACTTCAAAGCAGAGAGATCGATTTCTTTGAAAGATTGAAATTGCATAAGTATTTTGCAGTGCAAACTTCAAGTGACTTGTTCTCAAGTTAAATCAAAAATTTCTACGAGGCTGTCGTCACGCGAACAAAAGTGTGCGTCCATGCGATAGATTAAAACGCATTTCACAGTTACCGATGCGAGAATAATTGTTATTCCGTATTCTGATAAAACATGTGAAATTGCAAAACCGCGGATTAATTGGCTACAAACATGAATAATTTAAATGTGGTGTCATTCGTATACGTTCCAGATTTAGAAATTACCTTTTAATAACGCTCTATTAAGCTATCATGATATTTCCGCGTTTGTTTTATACAGGATGAGCAAATGACAACGAAACAAACCCAATTTTTCGTTTTTGTCGTCATTGTTTTTTAAATCGCTCGGACATGTCAATTTTTGTTTTGAGGGGGAAACTTTTTGCCTTTACTTTCAACCTTGTCACTTCATCCTCCTAGGGGTGGTGAGCTTCACCCCTAAAATTTTAAATAGGAAAGGCGATCGAGTGATACATCATTTTAAAGGACATTAAATTCTAGTTTTAACGCTTCCTAGTTTTTCAAATTCCGATCGGTACTTTTCGGGAAAATGCATTTTAAAGATAGCAACCCACCAGAAACCAATAATTCATGATTTTTGACTTTTACCATAATTTACAACCGTAATATTTTATTGATTAAGAAATTTGCCTTAACTTTCACTTTCATTTTATTAAGAGTTCGAAATGTTGACCTCCAGCATCCATACAGTAGTACAGGTTTTGTTGAAAACTGTTTTGGACGCTTTGAAGCACTTCTTGGGGTAATTTGCCGGCATTCGTTGTTAATCCGTTGACGCAAATCATTTATGGATTCTGGCTGAGTACTATAAATTTTACTTTCTATGTGGCCCCACAGAAAGATGTTTAAAGGGCTTACATCTAGTGACCTCGCAGGCCACTCCACTGCTCCTCTTCGGCCAATCCATCTACCAGGAAATGTATTGTCCAGATACTGACGTACAGCAAGGGCATAGTGTGGAGGTACTCCATCTTGTTGAAACCTCAACTCATTCACATTGTAACAGTCATTTTGCTCCATAATTTCAGTTATTGCTGGATCAACATGATCTCGTATTAAATACAAATACATTTCTCCTGTTAGATTTCCTGGTGTAAAAAAAGTCTCAACAACGCGATCGCTATAAATTCCAGCCCACACGTTTAATTTCTGAGAATTTTAAGTGTGAACTTTATGAAATATGTGTGGGGTTTCATTGCCCCAATAGCGACAATTATGGCGATTAACAATTCCGTTCACAAAAAACCAACACTCATCTGGAAAACAAATGTTAAAAAGCAAATTAGGCTTATTAATATCCGTTTGTCATATCCTCACAAAAATTCAAACGTCTATCAAAGTCATCTTTGTTTAATTTTTGTACAAGGTGGATTTTAAAAGAATGGAATTTATGGGCTTTTAAAATTCTTCGAATGCTAGCACGGGATATGCCAGCAATTGTTGTCAACTTACAGGCACCTAAAGTAGGATCGAGACCGACGTGACCCAAAAGTGTAACTTCCATAGCTCCATTTTCCATTATGGAGCACCTCCACACTATGCCCTTGCTGTTCGTCAGTATCTGGACGAAACATTTCCTAGTAGATGGATTGGCCGCAGAGGGGCAGCGGAGTGGCCTGCGAGGTCACCAGATTTAAACACTTTAGACTTCTTAAAGGCCACATAAACAGTAAAATTAATAGAACTCAGCCAGAATCCCTAAATGATTCGCGTCAACGGATCAACAACGAATGCCGGCAAATTGCCCCAGCCATGCTTTATAAAGATCGAAACCGTTTTCAAACAAAACCTGTACCTGTGGAGGTCAGCATTTCGAACATTTAATTAAGTGAAACTTCCGAATTTAAAAATCTAGAAATCGTTAAAACGAGAATGTAATGCCCTTTAAAATGATGTATCACTTGACCCCTTTTTCGATTTAAAATTTTGGCGGTGAAGCCCATCACCCCTAGGAGGTTGAAGTGACAAGGTTGAAAATAAACGCAGAAAGCTTCCCCCTCAAAGCAAAAAGTGACCTGTACCAGTGATTTGTTTAAAGATGACGGTAAATATGAAAAATCCGGTCTGTTTCATTTTCATTGGCTCACCCTATATAAAACAAACACGGGAATATTATGATAGCTGATAGCAGTTCTGGTTTTAAACCACCAGGCAATAAAGGGAGGGACCGCAGTGGTCTAGTGCGAGAACGCATTGGCTACTCGAGGTCACAGTAAATGCGGTCGCTCCGTTGGGGCGATTGAATCCCGACTGGGGCGACCGCATTTCAGTTAGTTAAGTTTAGGGTGCATGTTGCATGAATGTTTAGTATGTAAGGGACGCCCGCACCCCCCTGAAGTAATGCGAAAGCGGTTTCGGGGGGGGAACGGTAGTATGAATGAGTGAGAGAAAAAAAAGGCAATAAAGGGAACATTTTTTGTAAACAATCTACAAGAAAAAGTGAACTCAAAATGATTTCTCTCTGAAATCTGTGCTCCTTATATCCGTCCGAGCGTATGTGACACTGGAGGCTAGTGCCGACGATAAGGTCGCTCGCGACCGTAAAACGTTGGCTGGAAGCGCCCAAAAATCGGCACCGCGGACCAGGTCACCCAGCCCAACTGTCGTGTCGTGGTCAAGGGCCTGCACTGAGGTAAACGGCGTCGGACAGCGTTGCAAAGTTAACGCGTCCGCTAAACCGCAAACCACTTTGTACTGCAAAGACCCCAAGGCAGTCAGAACAATCTGGAGCCTTGGGTAGCAATGTAGTAGTGGAACGGGGGTCTGGGCTTAATCACCTGAACCACGTGGATGAGGCCACTATAAAAACTTCCCAATTCTCAGTGGTATGGTGCGTGCCGAAGGGATGCAAGGTCGGGGGGCAGCCCGATCATTAGCGACCAACCTCGGGGAACCGGGCATACCCCGTTGTATCTTGCCTTCCACGTCAGCAGGGGGCTCCTGGCGTGGTGACCTTTTATTTCCCCCTTACTCGTGGGACATTTATGGACACGTTTGATTTTAAAGATTTGTTTAAGGAGGACTCACCAGTGAGAGACTCCGAAATGGTGGATCCAAATCCAATGAAAGACACCGAGATGCAAGTGGAGGTGGTCCAAACGCAGGGATCAGGCAAGCCTGATGGACCTGTTGCTGGGCCATCAGACATTAGCGACATAGCTGCAGAAGTCGCTAAGACAGGACTGCAGCCAAAGAGACTGTCTGGAGCTCAGAAGAAGAAGCTCAGAAAGGCGGAAAAAATTCAGGCAGGGACTTGGACGAAAGACAAGCCATCCCAGAAGGAAAGGAAGAAGGAGGAAAAGGGGAAGGAGAGTGGGGGCACTAAAAGACCTCTCTCGGATTCCTCTACTCCTGCATCGCAGAAGCGGCAAACGAAGAGAACCAGAAGCCAAGTGCAGACTGGTTCCTACAGTGAAGCTGCCAAAGGACTAAGGATGGCGGTGATCAACAGACGCCATCCCGACGAAGTATTAGATCAGGGGCAAGCGGACCTGATTCTAAACAAAATAACGGATGCGTTGGACGAGACCCCCTCGGGGAGTGCGAGTCCTCCGCAGTTTGAAGCAAGTCGGTACACGGGAGGTATCATATGGATCACGTGTGCCAACGACTTCACCAAGGACTGGCTAAAGAAGTCAGCCGACAAAATGGTTGGACTTTGGGAAGGGGCGGACTTGACCGTGGTCGAGGCCAAGGACCTTCCTAAGCGCCCCAAAGCACTGGTGTGGATCCCTGGAACTCCAGTGGAACAATCCGTCAGGACCCGGCTTGAGCTTCAAAACCCAGGCTTAAAAACGGGAGACTGGCGGAAGCTGAGCAGCAAAGTTGAGAAGGATGGAGTTATCTGGGCCTTCTCCATGGACGTGGCATCGTATAAGGTCCTTGAACAGGCTCGGTTCAAGGCCTACCTTGGGCTGAGAACAGTGGTGTTCAAGCCTATACAGGGCGCCACAGATGACGCTAAGGGTACTACAAGTGAACCTCCACCACAGTAGGGCGGCCTCGGCTGCCCTATGTAAGATGATGGAGGGCTTTGATGTAGCCCTCATACAAGAACCCTGGGTCAGCAGAGGTAAAATTTTAGGACTCGGGGTAGTCGGTGGTGAGCTAACATATAGCAGAGACACCGACAGACCCAGATCCTGTATAATAACCAAGAAGGGAGTTAAAATATTGCCGCTAATGAATTTCTGTTCACAGGATCTGGTAGCGGTAAAACTGACATCAAACAGAGGGGGGCCGAGGGAGGTAATACTCGGATCGGCGTACCTTCCGTTTGATGACCCGGTGCCACCACCCACAACAGCAGTGGAGGAACTAGTCAACAGCTGCAGAGGTAATGGATCGCAGCTATTGCTTGGCTGTGACGCCAACTCCCACCACGTGGTCTGGGGAAGCAGCAACACCAACTTGAGAGGTGAGTCTATTTTACAATTCAGTATGGTTCATAATCTAGACATCCTGAATAGGGGAAACAAACCTACCTTTGTAACAGGGCAAAGGCAGGAAGTAATTGATATAACATTGGGTACTTGTAATATAAGTAATCTTGTTAAAAACTGGCATGTGTCTGATGAAGAGAGTTGCTCAGATCACAGATACATATGCTTTGAAATCACCGGAATTAACCGCGTGGTAGAAAGTTATCGAAACCCCCGTAAAACGAACTGGGAGTCATATAAGGAGGACCTAGATCGCAAACTGGCGGGTACTAAGATCTCGATAAACGACAACCTTGACCTGGAGAATGCCGTGGTACAACTAACAGACACGATCATCTCCACGTTCAAGGAAAACTGTCCCCCAACGGTGAAGGTCTCCAACAGGAGAGTCCCCTGGTGGACCCAAGAACTCACCGTAATGAGGGGAAAAGTAAGAAAACTATTTAATAGGGCAAAGCGATCGGGTAACAGGGATGAATATAAATCATCCCTAACCGAGTATAACAAAGCACTAAGGAAGGCTAGAAGGGTATCATGGAGGAGGCACTGTGAGGAGATTGAAAAGACTCCCCAGTGTGCTAGACTCCATAAGATACTCTCTAAAGACTCCCATTGCTCGATAAGCAATCTAGTAAAAGATACTGGAGAATATACGAAAACCGGAAAGGAAACTATGACCGAACTATTTCGGGTACACTTTCCGGGGTCGGATCTATTGAATCAGGCACCGCTAGACTGGCAAAGCCAAGGACCAGAGGTCTCTAACTACAGAGCATCACGGGCAGACTGGGCAACTGCCAGGAAAGTGATTACCTTCAGAAAAATCAAATGGGCCATAAACTCATTTGAACCTTACAAATCATCAGGAACGGATTTAATAGGGCAAAGCGATCGGGTAACAGGGATGAATATAAAGCATCCCTAACCGAGTATAACAAAGCATTAAGGAAGGCTAGAAGGGTATCATGGAGGAGGCACTGTGAGGAGATTGAAAAGACTCCCCAGTGTGCTAGACTCCATAAGATACTCTCTAAAGACTCCCATTGCTCGATAAGCAATCTAGTAAAAGATACTGGAGAATATACGAAAACCGGAAAGGAAACTATGACCGAACTATTTCGGGTACACTTTCCGGGGTCAGATCTATTGAATCAGGCACCGCTAGACTGGCAGAGCCAAGGACCAGAGGTCTCTAACTACAGAGCATCACGGGTAGACTGGGCAACTGCCAGGAAAGTGATTACCTTCAGAAAAATCAAATGGGCCATAAACTCATTTGAACCTTACAAATCATCGGGAACGGATGAGATCATTCCAGCCATGCTGCAGAGGGGATCGGACCTCCGGCTTATAAGAGTCTGCAAGATTCTAAGAGCCAGTATGGCCATGAAGTACCTCCCGAGAATATGGAGACTAACCAGGGTGGTCTTTATACCCAAGACTGGTCGAGCTGACTATTCTCAAGCTAAGGCCTACAGACCCATTAGTCTTATGTCATTTGTACTTAAGACAATGGAAAAGCTGCTCGATAGGCATATTAGGGACGGTGTGCTGGTAACCAGTCCTCTACACCGCGACCAGTTTGCATACAGAGCAGGTGCATCAACAGAAACAGCACTGCACCACCTTGTTAAAAGGACGGAGAAAGCGCTGGAAACTAAAGGGATTCTTCTAGGGGCATTCTTGGACATAGAAGGGGCCTTTGACAATACATCATTCAACTCGATCTCAACAGTAATGAGAAATCTTGGTCTGGAGGAGACCTGCTGCAGGTGGATAGACTGCATGCTAAGAGGGAGAGTGGTCTACACGTCGTTGTTGGACGAGACGCTGGCGGTCCGGGTGGCAGGGGGATGTCCGCAAGGGGGAGTTCTCTCCCCCCTGCTATGGAACCTTGTCATTGACGGACTGCTGGTGAATCTCAGCAACGAGGGCTTCTCATCCCTTGTTTACGCGGATGACTTGGTTATCCTAGTAGAAGGGAAGTTCATAAATACGGTCAGGGAACGTATGCAAATGGCCCTGAACGTAGTAACCCGGTGGACAGAAAGGGAAGGCCTGAAGGTCAGTCCCCAAAAGACCACCATAGTACCATTTACGAGAAGGAGAAATCTAGGGGGATTATGCCCCCTCCTTCTTGCCGGTCAAGCAATCAATTTAACGGGAGAGGTAAAATACCTGGGGGTAATTCTGGACTCCAAGCTTACCTGGAACCAGCACATTGAGAAAGTTATAAGGAAAGCGGAGATAACCCTTGCGGTAATCAGACGCACCTACAACAAATCGTGGGGTTTAAGACCAAGCATGGTGCACTGGCTGTACACCAGAGTGGTCAGACCTGCGATAACGTATGCAGCCTTGGTATGGTGGCCCAAGGTTAAGCAGGAAACAGCGAAAATAAGAATAGCAAGATTCAAAGGCTTGCTTGCCTAGGAATTACGGAGGCAATGAGAACTACGCCCACCGCAGCAATGGAAACCCTCCTTGACCTCCACCCCTTCATCTGGTGATTAGGGGGGAGGCTAGGCTGGGACTATATAGATTGCAGAGTGCACAGTTCAATCTACGAGCAGGCACTGAACACACGAGGTTAATTGACGGCACTGGAGGTCCCATGCTTGACATGAGAACGGACCATATGCCGTCAAAACACCTAACAGACACACTCTTTGAGGTCATAATTCAGGAACGAACAGTCTGGACATCTCCTGGGCCGGACTTTCCTCCTGGAAGCCTAATCTGGTACACAGACGGCTCAAAAACCGAGTCGGGAACTGGTGCAGGCATTCACGGTGTAACGCCAAGGCAAAGTTACAGCTTTGCACTTGGCAGGTACACCTCCGTTTTTCAAACGGAAATATACGCGATTCTTCAATGTGCGCGGGAAAACAAAAGAAGGGCCCATGTAGGTAGGCGTATCTACATCCTATCGGACAGCCAGGCGGCCCTAAAAGCACTATCAAGCTCCAAGGCCTCATCCAGACTGGTCTGGGAATGCTACGAAGTACTCAACGACCTGGCAGGACAGAACACCGTGACGCTGCTCTGGGTGCCGGGCCACTGTGGGATCGTAGGAAATGAAAAAGCGGACGAACTCGCAAGGCAGGGCTCTGCAGGGCCGTTTTACGGGCCTGAACCTGCACTGGGTGTATCAAGATATGCAATCCGTAGCGTAATCAGCGACTGGATTTGCAGCCAACACAAAACCTACTGGCTAGACAGACCAGGGTTAACCCATAGTAAGGCATTCATTAAAGGACCTTGCAGGCATAAAGCAATAGAACTGCTTAAGCTAAGCAGGATGCAGCTAAAAATCCTTACGGGCCTCCTAACAGGGCACATGACTGTTAAGGATCACCTGATCAGGATCAAGAAATTCGATGGTGACCCCACATGCAGACTCTGCAGTGAGGCACCAGAAACCGCAATGCACATCCTATGCAGCTGTAATGCGCTGGCTGGAAAAAGACAACGCATATTCGGGCAACCATACATGGAACCGGAGGACTTTGATACGCACCCCGTGAGTGGCCTGTACGCCTTGGTACAGGGAAGTAAGATCACGGACTGGGTGTGAGCGAATACCAGGGGGTACACAATAAGCCTTATTGGCTGAAGTGTCTCCGGAACCAAGGGTAGACGGACCCAGGGGACAAAAAAAAGTTATTACCTAATTGTAAAGTAAATCCAAAAAGTGCAAACACGTAAAAACGTGTCTGGCTTGTGATAACAACAGACTGAATAGAAATTACTGACTTACCTAATAGTATTGTTTTGTGGGAGGTGATAAGAAATTTTTGTTTTGTTTGGTTGTGTTACTGTTCTAGTAAATGTACGGCTGTTTGGAATGCGGCGCTGAGGATATCGCTCTAAGTACATTTGCCTTGCCCTTAGAGCGTTTTCTTGAGCTTCCCCGTAAATAAGAACAACATCAGTAAGTTCAATGTCCGTAAAATTTTCCATTTTGGTAGAAACACTGCTTGCCAGCTTCAACAACAGACTGAATAGAAATTTCTGACCTACCTAATAGTGTTGGTTTGTGGGAGGTGATAAGAAATTTTTTTTGTACTTCTATCTTACTCTCCTTTGCATAACATATCATTGAACTCACATTTTCGTTATTATGCTGCGGTACTCAAACAATTTTGGGTCAAATTTTCAATTATTATTTTCTCATACCTTAATGGTCCGATTGCTAAAGAAATGTTTTTTCTAGTTTGTATATATTGTAATCTACCATCGGATTTAATATTTGTACTTATTTCTGATACACCCTGTATATATATTGCTATGATATTATAATGGGGCACTTAAATGTTAATTGAGCAAAAGTACCATCTAAAAGTGTTGTTATGTCAATTAATAATAAAAAAAAAATGGGATTTGACAGTTTGACAATTTTCCCATCTGTTATAATTTTTAATTCTATTGGTAGTTAAGGTAAATGGGGAATAGCTTTCGTTTTGTGTATGTTTTTGGGTTTTATTTTTGGTTTTTCTTTTTTGAAATTGTTAATTTGAAATATGATAAAAGAAATGTAATAATTTGAAAAGAAAATAGAACATAATCAAATCAAATGTGAGTTCTAATCGACGGTATGGAAATGGTTGAGCATGATGTGTTAGGAAGAGCCTGTTGTCTACAATAAGCGGAACCAACCTGGAATGAGATGAATGCAGCCTTGGCGCTCGAGGAGTAGCTTTCCAGGGGCATTTAGTGTGCCCATCTTCAGTAAATAGGTTGGTGCTGTTAGAGTTTTATGTATTCGAGTAGAAGCCACGATCTATCTGTTACTGTTTTTAGGATTAAATAAAACATATTGAAGGTATTTTCTGAGCTAACTAAACAGACAGATTTCTTCGTGTTGAAATATTGACTTTGAAATAGGTATTTGCAATACCTTATTATGTTTTCTGTAATAAGCCTAAAGTTTTAAAGATAAGTAAGTTTATAGCTGTTAATGTAATCGACATTGGACAGATTAATGCCATAACACGGTTATCAGGTAAAGTTGAACAATTAATGATGTGTCTCTTGCGCGTAACAGAAAGCGCCTATTGGTCAGATAAAACAGCAACTGGAAATTAAACCTTGGATCTTCATCCTGGCTTACCTTGCGAATATTAACTGTTGCGCCCACTTCGTTAATTTGAGTTCAGTTGATAACAGTAAACACCGCAGTTCTGCAGCGTGGCTAACAACTGTTAGTGAATTTTCTGAGCACCTTTAAAATTAGTTACTATCGTTTCGAAATTTGCAGTTTCTTATCCACATAGGTAGGTATTCATTTAGAATAGAAATTCGTTTTATATTATTTTTATTCTCATTTTCTGCTGCTGTAAATATAGAAAAATTTCCCTGAAACTTCAGCCGAAGAGTGTTCTCCTATTTTTTATTTTGCATATTATTTTGGGACGATTGATATACTTATTACAAACTACAAACTTTTGCGCCACCCTGTAGATTCTAATCGAATGTATATTAAAGCTATTAATTGCTTCCGTATTTATTTACCAATTTTTTAGTACATTTCTAATTAATTAAATTAATAAATTAGTTTTTTTCTAAGATTTATATCGTTAGACAAGCTTCTGACTCAGTTAATTCACAAAAAACTGACTCACTGCGAAAATAGAAAAAAGTACTACTAATTTAATAATCACTTATAAGAACAAATTAATGGTGTTAACATAGCATAACAAAGCAAAAACTTTTTTCGTGGTTTGTCTTGAACAGTTCGTATTCGATTACATATTTTAATTAGCTTGAATATGCATATTAATCACAAACTAATATGTGCGTGATGAAACAATATTGTTATTACGTGAACTATTAAAACCAACAAAAATATTGTGCTAATACATGATTAACTAAAACTGTTGCTTGTTGTCGATGCATATTTGACAAGATATCTTCGTCATGGAATTGTACGCCGTAAGTGCAACAATTTCATTCGCGAAATTAAATGGTAACTTGGTAGGTGGGACACCATGATATATATTTTTTGTAACCTTCAGTTGCAAGTTGCGAAATCCAAAGTGGCAAACACGTAAAAACTTGTCCGGCTTGTGATAACAACAACAGACTGAATACAATTAAAAAAATTACTGACCTACCTAATAGTATTGGTTTGTGGCAGGTGATAAGATATATTTTAAGGTGTTTATGTTTTCCACATTGCGAAGATTAACAATAACAGTACTCATTACTTTATCTTATTACTAATCTTCTTGAAATATTTTAATGTTTAACCAATGTCTTTCATACACGCGGCTACGAAAAATTTGTTTAACTTTGGACTTTGGCCCACCCCAAAGGCCAAAATTTACTGTATAATTCCCTATCGGAAAAGTATCGCTAAAGGTATAGCAATAGTTTTTCAAGTATCATCTGTCGGTATCGAGATGTGTTCTGAAAAAAGTATCGAGTATCGGTATCGCGATACTGTTTTTGATGAAGTATTGGTATCGTTATTGCGATACTTAAAATAAGTACCATTGCGACTTACTGGGCAAATCACTGTTATGTTAGTAGTTCCACAACTAATAATCACAGATTAATTCTAACTGCCCTCAATTTTACGTGATATTTGTTATTCATGAATATTTTTATGGATCTAATTAACTAGGCGCGTCTATATTAGCGTCAAAACGTTGTTCTTTGTTGTTCAACAATTTTATTACATACCATTGCTTTTTACAATAACAGTGAAGTCTTTGTGAACAATTTATATGTAATACAAATTATTATTGATGATAATTCTACTAATTGTATAATTATACCAGTCGCGTTAAATAATTAGGTACCTGCGTAATAATAAGGTTGTCCAGTGCGTGATACCCGCCACGTGTTTGACTTTCCGCCTTGCAGATCGAACTCCTGCATGGGCTGTAGTTTACCGTTGTTATTATTATTACTTACTAATAAATATACTGAATTGCTATGTAAGAGATGTGCATAGAAAATATCCGTAAACTGTAGGTAAATTAAAGTTGTAGTCGAAGTGTAGATGTTAGGACTACGTTATCTGTTTAATAATTCCATATCTTTTACATCTTGCTATCCTTAAATCCAGCGTGTTTTACGTAAGGTGCAAAGTTCTGTGTATTCGTATGTGTAGGACCATTACAGATTTAGACTCGATGGAGAAAATTGAGTTATTCATTCTACAGTTGTAGTTTTAGAAAGCAGCGAGTTTAACCTTTAAAAATTATTAATTTGCAGTTTGATATATTTATTAATTAAATTGAGGAAGCGTTGTAAGAATTCTACGATTAGATACTTTATTATTAAACAATTTTTTTTATCTAGATTAAATTTAAAACTACTAATTAATATATTCACAATTCCTGTAAACATCTAAGCGAGAGTTTAAAATCACTTACTTATCTGTATGCTATTATCAAATCACTTTACAACAAAATTCGTCATAATTGACTATGAGCTCGGAATTTGATCTTCAATCGTACAACTTTCAATTAAAATTTTAGATGTTAAACTACTTCTTCTTCCAAACCTGCGACCTTATAAATAGTATTATTATAAAAAACGTCAACATTTTGTCGCCGCAGCCTTTTAAATGTAAAATAAAATAAATTTTCATTTTTAATAATACGGGTATAAAGTGTAGTGTAGGTTTCTACCGAAATCAACTTTTAATGTGGGTTTACTTAAAACGACGCTTGTAGTATTATAAAACTTACGAAGCAGACAATTTTATGATAGGACAACACAAAATTACCTATATAAGGTCCCGGGTTGCGCACATTCGTCGCCCGTCCACATACGATCAGGAGAGTTAAGGCAGCGTGGTCTCCGGTCAGTACTTGGGATGGGTGACCCGAAGGTTGTGTTAACGCGGCGCCTCTCTCCCACGAGGATTGATCACTTTGGGAGAGTAGATCAACAACCTCCCTTATGGGGGAGGCCCTTGCCCGACAATGGGATGTTGCGGTCTAATAATAAAAAAAAAACATAACCTGTTGCTTAGGTCATATTTAAATTAACAGTCAAATCAAATCGCCCATAAAAGTGTATACATTTAGTCGGAGGTGTATCCTCTACCAGTACCGGGAATTCAATTACCCACCTCAACATTTGGAACCCCTATTTTAAACAAATTTTGCCAACTTTTCAAAATATTATAACGTTTTGTTCAAAACAGGTAATGGTGATGATTTACACTTTGATATTACTAAACTACACAGCAAGTGTACTGAAACTGATTTAGAATTTTTGCAGACATTTTCTCGTCATCTCATTGCCACCCAATATATAAAACCATGGACCTCGTGGAAAACCGTAAAAAGGAGGATGCGACTAAACCGCATTTACTGTACCAGCTGCAATCTGGAGATAAGGTTGAATTTACTTTTGATACCAATTTTGAAGTGTTATTTTATCGTAGCTTCTTTTATAGGACCTCTTACGGCCAATCATTTACCACAATTCTCTTCCTGGTAAAAATATAATAAAGACACTTGTTGGTGTACTTCATTACTGGATGAAGGTGCCCAAAGATAAACTATCAGTAATAACCTTAATTGGAGACAACTTGCACGAATTAACTATTGCGTAAGTTTCAGGCTTCCGGGGTTTGTGTCGAATGAAGTCATCTCTTCGGACTTAGACCGCCTCGTCGTGGAATTGATTGGTGTTGACATTTCGCCAGCCGTTGCAGATACCATTATTATTACGCTTTGATAATGCTACCTGCAACGGTTAGCGAAACGTCAGTACCAATCAATTCCACGCCGTCACGGTCCAAACCGGACGACATGACTTCTATTCTTACCTATATAATGTATATTCGACCCCAGTTTAACCTTGTTTTAGTAATATCACGCAAGTTATATAAAATATATCAAATTTTTATCTTAAGCAAGGTAACGCAGAAACAGAATGCTACTATTGTCGACTGATACAACTGTGTTAATTATATATTGTGCTATATAAGTTTATTTGCAGAGTCGACGATATACAAGATGTTTCATTATTAAGAAGAGGCCGGCCCGCCGCATATAATATATTTGGCGTCGCCAATGTGGCAAACGCTTGTTTCTTTCATCAACTTGGCATTTACGACACCATTTCGAAACTTAATCATCCAAAGGTAATAAAACAGTATGTTGCACCCTGCCCTTACTATCACATATGCTTTTTGGCATTGATTAACGCTGTTGTATATGCGAATTCCAGTCTATACTCGTAAAGTTATTCATAACATAAATTCATAACATCAATTATACGACTTCGCTGTGTCCTCACGGCCAACTGTTTTTTTCAAATATAAAAATGTTTCAGGCTCTGCGGATGTACATAGACGCATATATAGATCTTCTTCAAGGACAAGGATTGGAACTGTACTGGCGGGACAAATCCATCTGCCCCTCTGAAGATGAATACGATATGATGATAATCAAAAGTAAGTCGATTTCCTGAAATTATGTAAAATACCATCAGAAGAGTTTGATTGTTTTTACTGAAACCATTTTCGTACATGTTCTAATAGTCTTATTGCAGAGGCTGGTGCAATTATGTTCCTGGTAAATAATCTTCTGCAACTATTTTCGAACAGGCCCATGCAACTCCACAGGCTGCTTACAGATTTAGCACTGTATCATCAAATTAGAAACGATTATGAGAGTTTGAATAATGAATTGGTACGTTTACTGAAGCAATGACCTTCAGATTCCTACAAATCATTGTAATGATTTTCGGTATGGGACTACACGAAAATTCTTTAGACTACTACAAAAAATATAATACAAACATTTTTACATATCACGTGACCTCCTTTAACACGAGAACGTTTCAAAAATATTTATACGTGCATATATAAACATTTTTGTTAATAAAAAGAGGAAAATAGGATCCATCTATTAGCATAATGCGTTTTCCATGTGACCCTAAAAAATTAAAAATCTTGTCATTAATAAATAAATTATGATTAACGAGTTTTAATATTCAAAGCATTTACTTTTTGATTTCAACAACGTTTTCTGATGATACATTCAATATTATTAACTCTCAACCATTTTAGGTTTTCGATAAAAAAGGTTACTGTGAAGATATAACAGAAGGAAAATTTGGCCATCCTATGGTGCACGCCATTCACACTAATCCAGTTGTGGGCAAGGAAATTATAGGTATCCTTTCATGCAAATACCCGCTTACATTACATATTAGGTCATTACTGTACGGCAATACATTTTCCTAAACGAAAAATAGAAATTTTGAAGATGAGAACAACCGATTACAAGCAATTACAACACTGCCGAGGCCTAATTGAACAATGTGGTAGCTTTAAGTACTCCCTAGATAGGTTAAAAGTTATAGAAGATAGTATAATGGAGGAGATTGAGAAGAATGGAGGCAATCCACAATTTAAGGAGCTTTTTGCCAGGCTTCTAGTAAAAGTTTAGTGTACATTTACAAAATATGTGTTACTATATTTTTCATAAGAAAATGGTTTAGGTGTAAATGTAGTTTTAGAACAAGGCGCATAAATAAAACAATACACTCTAACGGTTGTTTTCTTCTTCAATATACCCTTGGATGACTAGATCAGGTACTGTATATAGTAGAAGGGTGTTAAAGAGGGAAATCATTATTTAGTCGCTCCAGACTTTTATGATGACATCCTAACGCAATAACATATTCATTTTATTGTTTTAATTCATCTTGGATTGTTCATCTACTTCCTGAATAATAAAGATGTGCAATCAGCCATGAAAACATGTAAACCAATTACCTCTGTTAGGTATAGATTAAATGTAATAGTCGAAAGAGAACACCCGTAATGTAGCAATTTTGTTACTCTTGCATGTTACCTTATACACGGTGGCCCACCAAAAACGGAACAGGCGTGTTTTGTACCGCTAAAATTCTTCAAAAAACTCCCAAACATGTCGAATTAATTTGCCAGGGTGACATGTAATACGGCTATTTCCGTCCCATCTTCAACTCTAAAAGTTTTAAATGGCAAGGGGTTCAGAAGGCATACCATTTAAAAGCTAGATGCGTGTGCTTTACAGTAGTGTATTTTTGGATTGCGAGCATTGGTTCCCGTGAAAATGCAGTTCAAAGTTTCAGGGTAGTGAATGTTCGCCAACGTCCATACAGTAATAAACGTTCCGTCCAAAATGTCCTTGAACATTCTGAAGTATTTGAGACGGCATTCGTTGATTATACGTTGTCATAAATCTTGTAAACAATTGCGTACACTTTACACTTTAAATGACTCCACAAAGATAAGCTGAAATAAATCTGGTAACCTTGCGGGTCATTCAATAGCACCTCTTGTTTCAGTCTATTGACCCGGAAACTGACAATCCAAGTACTATCGAACAACCAGTGCATCATGCAAAGAAGTTCCGCCCTGTTGGAATATCAAATATCTTAGCGGCAGTTCTGAGCCAAATTGTTGTAGATCCTGAGTAAACGGCAAATACCTATTGTATCGGGAACCAGTATTCAACGAATTTTGAAACACCACAAGTTTTATATCTACAAGAATTCAATGGAGACAACTTTGGCCGCAGTTTACAATTTTGTGAGATTATGAGTACACGGGGGTAAATAATCCAAATATTCATTTTAACGTCTGCTTTTCCAACGAATGCACTTTTTCGTAAATGGAACAGTCAATAGCCATAATTGTTGCTATTGGTCAGGTTCTAATCCGAGTATATTTAACGAAACACCTACTAAACACCCCGAAAAGTTAAATGTTTGGACTAGCTCTGGTGATCGTCTCATTGGTCCTCTTTTCTTACCTGGTAATCTGACTGACAGATGTATACTTGGAATTGTCACAAGACAACGTTGATTCAATGTTAACTGATATTATAAAAAAAGATGACCATTGCTTCATTTCTTATTAAATTTTCAGCATTCCGCTTTGCATTTGCGACAAACCTGGTCTCTCGAAATTGTCTTACCAACTCGAAAACATACCTGCGATTCACATGCTTATCTGCATGTTGCTGGTTGAACAATTCGGCGATTCTACTGGCATATCCATCGTTTCCGAAGGTTAATGAAATTATTTCGACTCTTTCTGAAATCGAATAAACCATTATAGGTGTTCAAAGAAAACAACAACTACGAAATACGGCGATACGCCTTAGATAAAAAAACATTTAACATATGGTCAACCAATGCTGTCTAAGTATTCCATAAATGATCCAGAACAGGTGTGGGCAACAGTTTCGAGAGATCTGGATACTTGAGTAACCACTGAGTAGTGGCGGACAGGTGAACCTTTAAGAAAAGGGTTTCTTGTGAGCTTGGTTTGGCCATGAAACCAGTGACGCTATATTAAACCTTAAGTCGATCTACGAAATTTTTAATCTGGTCCTGTGGAAAGGGCACTGGAATCAGGTTATGGGATGGCGAGGCTCCGAGTATCTATCGTCCATTCAGCGAGCCAGCTGGCGTGGTGGCAGTCACTACCCTATCGATGAGTACCTACTAGCCAGTGAGGTTGTGGTAGGTTCTATTTTACGTCGTCACAAATTCGATACTATACAAGCAGTTTCGCAATTATTGAAACCAATAGGAGGAACAAATGAAAATGTAGCAGGCCCCCGAAGCAAAAGATTGTAAACTTTCAAGTTTTTTGCTCATGTTAGAAAATTGCTTCTTAGTTAATGACAATTTTATGTTGCGTTACACCATTTGATATTGTTTTTTAAATAAGTCGGTATTAAAAATAAAGGACGATAGTAAGTAACGTAAGCTATAATAGGGAAATACTAAATCAGATAAAAGTAAATTTGCTTGTGCAATCATAAAGACAATTATTCTAAGAATCATTAAAAATTGAAACATTGGACTGGTCAAGCGTCCAGCTACGTTTCCATTAATAGACCATTTTTTTCGTTTTAATAATGCATGAATGAAGCATTTTCCGCATAATTTTAGCAAACAGTTTTTCAAATAAATGTAACTTTGAGGCTAAAATTTCGCTTAGAATTAGTTAATGAAAGTCCCATCTCCGTTTCCATTAAAAGACAAAGACGTAGTTTCCCCACTGAATTTTAGCATACAGAGGTGTTTCAGATAAACGTAACTTTGAGGGTATAATTTCGTTTAAAATTAGTTGATAAAAGTCCCATTTAGGTTTCCAATATAATAAACTACTGGTCAATAAAGTAATAATCAAGCCAATTTGGACTTACGGCATCCAGCTCTGGGGTACAGTTTCCACGTCGAATTTAGAAATTTTAAAATGTTTACAATCGAAAGCGTTACGAATGATAGCAGATACACCATGATTCGTGCCAAACACCCATATTAGAAGGGACCTTTAAACACCAACTGTCAAGGAAGAAATTCGCCGATACAGACGATACAGTTTACAATACAGTGTTCGTCTTAGTGCACATCCAAATCATTCACCAATTAATAACAGGGGTTACAAAGACAAGTGTCAAACGATCTCCCCAAGATTTTGAATGTAAATTTAATAAGTTTAGTTTTAAGTTATAGTTTGTAAGTATTATCCTGAAGTCAAAAAAAGACTTAAACAGCCTAGTGTTACAGGAGTATGCTACTGAGCATTCTCCTACAAGTCAAGTGTACGAAGATGGTTCGATAACTACCCGGCCTAACAAAGAAAACGCAAGTTTTTTTTTACAAAAAACATTTTATTTTTCAATATAGTCTAATGCTCGCTCAACACACTTATTCCAACGATATTCCAAATTAGCGATGCCTTCATTGTAGGTCGATGAATCCAAGTCCTCGAAATAGCTATTTACAGCAGTGATTGCCTCGGAATTAGAAGAAAATCTCTTACCGCCGAGCTATTTTTTCAGGTTTGGAAGCAGATGATAATCGCTGGGAGCCAATTCTGGGGAATAGGGCGAATGGGGCACTAATTCAAACCCCAATTCATGAATTTTGGCCATTGCAATCGCAGACTTGTGGGCAAGTGGGTTATCTTGATGGAAAAGCACTTTCTTCTTTACCAAATGAGGCCGTTTCTCTTTGATTTTGTCGCTAAGTTGTTGCAACAAATTGACATAATACTCGTCATTTATTGTTTTCCCCTTTTCTAAGTAGTCGACCAAGATAATTCCATGAGAATCCCAAAATACGGTTGCCATAACCTCTCCTGCTGACAAAACCGCATTTGCCTTCTTTGGTGGCGGAGAACCTTTGTGTGTCCATTGTTTGGACTGTTCTTTGGTTTGGGGAGTATAGTGGTGGACCCAGGTTTCATTAACTGTTATGAAACGGGGCAAAAAATCTTTTGGATTATGGCATAAACGTGCTAAAAGGTCGCGAGAAACACTCAAACGATTCAGTTTTTGCTCCGGTGTGAGCAACCGCGGCACCCAACGCGCCGAGTATTTTTTCATTTCCAATTTTACAGTTAAAATTCTGTGCACACTATCATTTGAGATACCCACTATGTCTGCTATCTCGCACTTTTACTCGACGGTCATCAAATACGATACGGTGGACTTTTTCAATCATATCCGGGGCAGTAGCAGTTTTTGGACGTCCAGTACGGGGTTCATCATTTGTGCTCACACGACCGCGCTTAAATTCGGCAACCCAGTTTTTAGCCATTGAAAACGAAGAAGCGGATTCCGAATCCAGCTCTGCTTGGATTTCGGTTGGTGTTAAGTCTTTCAAATAAAAGTACTTTATCACTGCTCTCAACTCAGTTTTTTCCATTGTTTACAAAATCACACGAGACGTTCACTTTGACGTACTGTGAAAAACAGACTAATTGACAGATCGCTCTATACTGTCATATTTAATCCAATAAAGGATAGTTCTACAGAATGGTAAAGAAGATTCCTCCGAATTCGCGCCATCTCTGTGTTAGGCCACGTAGTTATGGAACAATCCTCGTATTACAAAATTTGCTGAATGTACTTTGTATAGATTCCAAACAAATATGGATATTAAAAAAATAGATTTCCATTGAACTATATTGTTCGTTTTAATAATGTGTGGTACTCATTTTTTATATTATCATTTAACTGGGGAGGAGGTCTATCAAATTAAGGCACAGAAACGAAAGCCGATAGAAAAAATACTTTAGGAAGTGTCATTTTAAAAAATAAAATTAACGTGTTTCGGGGTTTTCCAAAACCATTAAATAACAAAGTTCTTTATTCTGTACGAAAGTTTATCAGTATATAACTTGGCTCCATGGCTAACTGCAGATTTTTTTGTCTTTTGTTTAAGTTGCCATTTCAAAATCTCTTTCATTTGAAACGCCCTTGTATCTACGAAAAAATTTGCTTCATCGAATATTCCTATAAAAAATAAGTGGTGTCCTTATGTGCTACTAAAAAAACGAGAAACATAAACATGTTTTGATAGGCCAAGTATTTTAATTTTACTAAAATTGCACATTAATACAAATTTTATCTGTTCAAATTATAGGTTTCTGCGGTAACCTTGTTATTATGTAAAGCATTAATATTAACAACAATAATAAGGGGCTTTCCTTTATGTAAATGTAATTTGAATATGCGTTCGACTGAAACTGTTACATAGAGCCAATGCAATTTTGACAAGAGTTCCTCTTCGTCAGAAAAGTTTACAAAATCTTAGTTATAAATTTCAAAAAAGTGTTGACGCAATAGCTGCTCTATCACTGACACACTTTTTCGCTGTAACCTTCAGTTGGCAAGCTGCAACTTTTACATAAAGCTGAGGATACAGCAAATAAGAGTTTAGTAGGAGACTATCTTCGTTCGTCGCATGGTAAGTGTTAAAATTGTCAACTTTATAGTAGTACTGCATGTTTAAATGGATTTTCAATCAACACTTAAAGTCGAATTTTATAACATATTATTGTCGCCATATTTACGCATTTTCAATTGTAGAGGAACTTAAAAAAATAGAACGGGGTAACATAAGAAAGCTCGGAAATTGCTTTTTTAATGGAAATGGGGCCGTTTTATACTTTCCCAGAAAGCATTTTTTTACATTGTTTTAAAAACTAGGTGTTTCGAACATCAGTTAAAAAAGAAAACATACATTTTAGTGGTACAACAGAAAAATATAGCGCTCTGCATACGTTCAATAGAATAAAAAATTAGAAGAAAAACCTGTAAGGCGTTGCAAATAATCCTAAACTTTGTAAATTCTATCATCGTCAATAACATTAAAGTTCCGTTTGCTCTAAAGCAATGACAGTGACGAGCTTCACTTGGTAGCTGTTACTGGCTCAATGACGTTCATCTTGAACTGTAGTTGTTTCCCCCTGAAATCAGTAAGACGTCCAATCCAACCTGTTCAAGGAGGCTATTACCTCAAGGCAGTGTTTCGCAAGGTGTGTCCACAGTCCGGTTGCAACCGGAGCTCAGAGAACTTAGTTTCGATTCGTAGACCGAAACAATTAAAACAATTTAATTTTACTATGCAGTTTTATTGACATAGGAGTTTTCAAAATATCAAAACATTGATGTACATAAGGACATGCAACAGCAATGGACAGATTTAGACTAACTTAACTAATATAGGAATTCGATTATATCCTAAAGCATGCACATGATAAGGAGGGTCGATAAGATAGAGGGGTCCCAGTACAGTAGCATGGCTGGATACGTAACTCCTCCCTTGCAAGATAATTTATTATATTTTAATCACTAAAATATATTAAATTTTAGATTTGATTAATTCAAGTGGTACATCTTTTGATTTTTTATAAATGTATTTAATAAATCGATCTTTCAAGGAGAGTCGTTTACAATATACATATATTATAAAACTTATAATTAAAAGCACAATAAGAGTTATAATTACAATTGAGATAAACGACGCATAAGTGTGAATGTCACTACTATTAACAGAGTCCAACATGGCTTGTTTATTCAGCAATAGTTGGTCGTTGACCAATTTTTGTGTAATAACAGGTATTAGATCTAATTTGTGAATTTTAATTGAATTTGTATCGTTGATATTAAGTTTGTTAATGTTAGGTGTTTGAAAGGTATTAATTTTATTTGAAGTAGTTTTCATATTGAACAGCAAAGTATCATGATTAATTAAAACTGAGCAATCAGGTGTCAAATGTATAGCATTTGAATACCTGATTTATTTTTTATAACTTTTATCAGTACATTTTACATCAAGTAACAATTCGGAAGGTGTAGTAATTAACCATGTGGATACATCGATTTGCGATATTTTTGTTTTAATAAGTTCAAAGAGGTAAGGTGTGCATGTTTGATTTGAATTAAAAGATAATAATTGAGTCTCACACAATTTATCATTTGATATTTTTATGTGATTCTTTTGGTAACAGAAATAGTTGTTCAGATTAACCAGGGTGCAATGATTGTATTCAATCGGTATTGATTCCAAAGCATCAAACAGGATAGTGTTATAAGTACGTATGATCATTCTGTACTGTCTTGGATTAATATAAATTGGGAAGGGTATTAATTCATTCAATTGGTAATGTTGATTTTTAGTGATAAGAGGTATTTCAAAGATAAAGATAATACGATTTTTAATTTGATAGGCTTTTGTTATCATTATGTTCTCATAGAGATGTAGATTCATTAAGTTTACAGAATAGGGTAGGTCCAAAGAGTTGTCAGAATATTGATTAAGGAAGAACAAAATTTGGATCAAATTTGAAATTAAATCTTGATTGTTTAAAAGTGACATGTGCATCTGTTGTCTTTGAGCAAAGGTTAAGGCGTTTTCTAATTCACTTCAAGTATTTAAATATAATTGTAGCGAGAATAAAGCTTCGTTTAAAATGTTACGTACGGCAATTAAGTGAAATGCTCTAGCCATTTCCTCATTTTGAATTATTACTTTATTTAATTCTGATTTCAATATCTCTTGATTGGAATGCAATATTTTAAAATTATTTAAGGTGTTATTTAATATGTGTGTGTGTTCACTTAAAATTTTGGCATTAAGGTTTCTATCTGTTTGCAATTTTGAGATTGCGTTTTCATAACGTTTACCGTCAGTGGCATCTAAGTTATCGGTTAGAAATTTAAAAACGGTGCCTAGAACATTAATAAGTCCACGTTTGTATTTTACTGTAGTTTCGGGAAAAATTTGATTGATTAGTTGATCAATCTTTTCAATGTGCTGTTTCATTAATATTAAGTAATTATCATTGGAAATTGTTATATAGCCTATAAATTGATTTTGTCTGTGCTCTAATATAAATGGCTTATTTTCTAAAACTCTAATAATTGATAAAAGATTAGTGCGTAAGTGAATATAATTATTTATGGCAGGGGTATAGTCTAGGATTGTCAGCTATGTTGGTAATAGTCACATCAATTGTGATCGGATAGATACACCAGGTAAGGCTGAGGATGATGATTGCTGTCCTGCAACAGTCAGGAGTTCATTGTAGTGTCGTTTAAAGGTTTCCGAGGTTTGAGGATGTTCTAATAAATATCTGTTATTGTCAACTATTTTTATTATTTTAAATGGTCCTTTAAATTTCGGACTCGTTTTGTCACGTCTGTTGTTTTTTAAGAATATTTTTTGATTAAGTTAGAACGTAACAAGTTGTCTTTCATCGTTGATTTTTTCGTTACGTCTTTGTTTTGTTTGGTTCTGTTTAATTTTTATGCTGTCGTAAAATTGTGTCATTCTTTGTTTGTGATCATTAATGTAGATTTCATAAACTCTATCAGTGCAAAGTTCATAAGGATTTTGGTTATCGGTATGACCAAATGGGATTTCTAAAGGGTGAATTTGAGATCTGAATGTATTGAATTATGATATGCAAGTATGCAGTAATTCATTCTGTCTTTTTCTAGGGTTGATTCTAATAATCGGAAATGTTCTATTAACGTCGAATGTACTCGTTCAATCAAAGAGTTTGATTCATGGTGTGTGGGTGTTGTTATATGAAATCCTATTTGGTGTAATTTCATAAATTCTTTAATGGTTCCACTATCAAATTCGTTGACCGCGATTATTTTCTTAGGGACAGCATAATTTACAAAGAATTTCAGATTAGCGTTTACTATATCGATTTTATTGTGCGAATTTAAAGAGTAGGCCTGAGTGAATTTGCTGAATGAATCGACAATTGTCAAATATTTACCTTTGTTAATATGAAATATATCAATGTCAATCAATATCAGTACTTCTGCTTCAGGCTCAAAATCCCGACCTTTTAACGTCTTTTTCGCGGTCCAACAATATGGAAATCGCAAGACGATAGATCCGGGCTATAGGGTGGATGCTCTAAAACCCTCCATTTCTTTCGTTGAAGATTTTCTTTTACCACCTTAGCAACATTTTTGTTCATTAGGCAAGAGACGAGGAATCCATTGTGAACAAACTTTGCTGTAACCCGGATTACGAACAGTACTATGGATAGATCCTACACTCGCACTAACAATTTCTGAAATTTCTCTAATTGAAATCCGACGATTTTCTCCAATAGGGCCTTCTACACATGCCATACTATTTACTGTTAATACAGTACACCGTACACCTGGTTGCGGCTCATCCATAATCCCCTCTTTATCATTCTTATTTTCGCCACCATTCCTTCACAGTTGACCCTACGTGTAAGTTTTCCTAGACGTTTCCGTCTTATTGCTTGATGAAGCTTGTTTAAAGCTTTTTGTACAGATTTGCATTGACATTTACTCCACGTTCCTTAAACTCTATCAACAAGGATACTTCATGGTCGAAAAAAAATGTTAACACCACCTTGCCTGCAGAAGGATGTGCTTTAAACTTCTTCGGTGGCGGTGAACCTGAATGTTTCCACTGCATCGACGATAACTTATTGGATGGCTCGTAGTAATGGCACCAAGTTTCGTCACCAGCAACTATTGACAGAAGAAAGGCATCACCATTTTGCCTGTAATCTGTGAGATGTTGCAGAGATAATCCCATTCGCAAGCATTTTTGTTCATTAGACAAGAAACGAAGAATCCATCGCGTACAAACTTTGCTGTAACCCAAATTACGAACAATACTGTAGACAGATCCTACACTCGCACCAACAATTTCTGAAAGACGATTTTCTCTAATAGGGCCTTCCACACATGCCATATTGTTTTCTGTTAATGCAGTACACCGTGCACCTGGTTGCGGCTCTTTCATAGCCCCTTTTTTCCATTCTTAAATTTGCACCACTTCATAATTTCATGTAAAACCAAACCAATCTAATTTTCCTCTTAAGGGGATCCTAAACCGACACAGAAATCTAATAAAATCTAACGTTTTACATTGACAAACCATTGTATTAGTTTCCTTCCTGGATCTTAGGACTGACTACCTAAACGCTAGAAAGCGAACTACACCAATGTAAAAGACAATACGTATAATATACAACAAAAGATATTGGTTACAGAGTCTAGGCATCGTTCTGATAGTAAGAATAATAAATAAATCTTGACAGTGATGCTGTGTGGATTATATTCTTAAAGGGTAGTAGTTTGTAATAAGTTGAAGATATTTCACTAAATTAATTCCACATACGAGGTTTGTAAATTAAGTAATGAGACTGGTATCGTAGCGTTCAGGCGAAGGCAGGTGAAGATGTGATATGCCTTCTGTACAAGTTTGAACTCGCTAGAGTCATTTGGTTGTCCTGAGTGATTTTTTTGTGAAACATATTTTTCTAGTGCGTTCTAAAAATGGTTTTGCTTCAGACGTGGGCACAGTGCAACGGAAACTTTTGCAAAACTTCGACAGGCCTACGGAGACAGTGTTTTGTCAAGGGCCCAAGTTTTTCTGTGGTTTAAGGCAATTTCAGAAGGAAAAGAGTCGATTGAAGATGAACCTCGCAGCGGAAGGTCTTCATTTTCAAGAACCGATGAAAATGTCGACAGAGTCCGGGGTTTTGTGCGTTCAGATCGTCGGTTGACAGTCAGAATTATCGGGGAAGAGTTGAATTTGACTAACACCACCTTTCATCAGATTTTGACCAATGAATTGGGGATGAGAAAAATCTGCGCAAAAATGGTTCAGCAAAACCTTTCGCAGGATCGAAAGGACATCAGTAGGGAAATGTTCTTTGATTTTTTGGAATCAATTAAAAACGATCCCCATTGTCTGGATCGTGTCATTACTGGTGACGAGTTTTGGGTGTTTGAGTATGACTCAGAAACTAAGCGCCAGAGCACTGAATGGCACACGTCAATCTCTCCAAGGCAAAAAAAAGCAAGAATGAGCAAGTCGAAGATCAATTGCATGCTGATTTGCTTTTTTGATAGCCAGGGAATCGTTCACAAAGAGTTTGTGCCTCAAAGTTAATCAACACTTTTACAGAGAGGTTCTTGAAAGACTTCGAAAAGGGTTAGCGTGTCAGACCAAACTTCAAGACCAACTGCGTGTTGCATCACGGCAATACGCCTTGTCACACAGCAATTTCAATAAACGATTTTTTGACCAGTAAGAACTTCCTGTGGCTCCTCAGCCTCCTTATTCGCCCGATTTGAATCCTTGTGACTTTTTCTTCTTCCCGAGACTGAAAAAATAACCTTAAGGGACGTCATTTTGAGACACTGGAAAACATTCAAACGGTTGTAATCGGCCAGCTGAAGGCTATTCCAGTATCCGAGTTCCAGCACTGCTATGAGGACTGAGGAGTGGAAGAACCGTCTCCAGCGCTGTGTGGCTTCCCAAGGCTTTGAAGGAGACAATGTTGAATTATAATTTTATTAAAAAAATCGGTTTCATTACTTAATTTACACACCTCGTATATCATAAGTGTAGCTTGATTTTACCGTATTTTCGCACTACCTTTGACAAATTTATATCAGCAGTTCCTATGGTTTTTTCTATTACTTTTTCACATTATTTCAACCCTGGATTTGATATTTATTACCTTAAAAATTCGCAAGTGGAAAGGTCGCCTATTAAATTAGATAAAGTGATAATAGAAACCATTTGTCTTATTTTAAATCACTTTAGTAGTTCCTCAATCGACTAACAGAAGAGGGTGCCCTGAAACCCAATAGATGGCGCCATGGTAGATAAATGTTTTTATTTTGAAGCATAAAAAACTCAATATTATTTGTACGTAATGAACAAACTAAGGTATCGTCAAAATTTTTGAAAAAAGAAATGATTTAAAGTTCAAGATCTCTTACCGCAAGACATATTTTAATTTCCCTGCTTGGCATCCTAGGAATACAATTTACAAATAGGAACGCTATCCATAACTTAATACAGTTTTTTTTTTATGATATTTTGATCAGTTTTGACAAATAGTGATGAACAGAACCGGTTATGTTAAAGCAACCGTTCAACCATTTCTAGATATATGACGTTCTCAAATATTAGTTGAAAGAAAGAAGTGGTAGAGTTAATTAAAAGAATAATCTATTGCACATCTGGGCATGTCTCAAAATTGTATGTTTCTTGAAAATTAATACATGTGACTGTAAAACAAAGAAAATACAATTTCTATTTGAACCATTTTAATGTCTTCCTAATACTAGTTCTAAGTAAAATCACAGTATAATTATTAGGTATTTTTAAAGGAAATTGTAAAATTAGGCAAAATACAAAGCTACAATTATTATGATTAATTCTTAGATACACTCCTAAACTATTTCTCAAATAGTCGCCATCCGAATTTAAGCACTTAACATATCGTTTTTGTATACCTTCGTAATAGGCGGGTGCCATTTGTGACGATAACAAAGTTTGTACCGTCGTTGTGAGCAAGTCGCCACCTAGAAAACGGTCGCTGGCTCTTAAAAAATTCTTTAAATGGGGAAAGAGGTGCTAAGCCAGGACTGTATGAGGGATAGTTAAAAATTTCCCAATTGAATTGCTCAATGAGTTGCACAGTGTGAGCCGCCACGTGCTATTGAGGTCATCTTTTGTTCTAAATCGTACTTTACTTTTTATCACATTATTTTCTAACAAAGCAGGCATAGTAATAAAGGTGGTATATGCAAGTACGAGATTTATGATTTTATCGCCCAGTCTCAATAAACATAACAAGAGGGTTAACTAAGATTTTGGCGCCTTTGTCATATGATTAATCTGACGCCCCTAGTCGTTATTTCAAATTCATATTTACGAAAGTAATCGCGAAAATGGTACCTTAATAATAAATAAGACTTTGTGATATAATCATTTTCATTTAAAGAAGCGGACGGCGAATATTTCAATCGGCCAAAAAATTAGCCACGACGTCGAGCTTTCGCAATTTTCTCATTGTAGAAAATTTACTGCCGAAAATTTGCCACCCTAGACTTCAGCCTACTTAACCTATTAGGAAATCCACCACTAGCTATGTTTCTGAGAAAGAAAAAAGTATACCGCGATTACTTTTACAGAATTTTATATTATCGTAACATTTTATTATAGTATAGGTGCCACATTCACGGCTAGCTTAGGAATTCATAATTTGCTGTATAAATGGAAAGCTTTCTTCTATTTCATTGAGGGTGTACACCCCACCTGTTCCCAGAGCTTCATATGTACTGAAACAAATTTTGTTTTTCTTTGCAGGTATCTTATTCGAGTATCATCAATATTCAACACAAACAGCAATGGCTGCCGTGCAAAATAAATATGTTGACATCAATGACAAGAGTAAATCTAAACGCGATTTCCTGTACGACTTGCAACCTGGAGATAAGGTTTACTATAGATCTAACGCAAATTGGTAATTTGTTGTATTCTTGCTTTATTTAAAGGACCTGTTACGCCCAGTTCTTTACCACAATGCTAATCCTGGTAAACATATGCTACTGAAACTTATCCATGTAATGAATTTCTGGTTGCGAGTGCCTGACGATAAACTAGCTGCAATATGTGAAATATTAGACAATCTGCACAACATAACCCTGGCGTAAGTTTTCTGAAGTCGTATCTATTTTATGTGCAACCCACGGTACAATATACAGAGTGATTCTAAACATGTGCGAAAAACTTTGTAACCGCCTATAGCTTAGGTTACTTATCCTCGAAATCAATTAGTAATTTACAGAGATATGTTTTTTACATGAATTTTAATTTTTCACACATGTTTGGAAGCACCCTGTATATACAGTAAAATATATCAAATTTGTATCAATATTAATGTATAGCTAGTGACAGGACGCTAGTACAACCAATTAATATTTCTGTGTAAATAAATATCACACTATTGTATAACGTTTACAGAATCGACGATATACAGGATGGTTCGTTATTAAGAAGAGGTAGGCCTGCCGCGTATACCGTTTTTGGCATCGACAACACAGCAAACGCTTGCTTATTCCATGGACTTGGTATCTATGATGCCATAGAGCGACTTAATCATCCGCAGGTAATTACCTAGATGTCATGAATCTTTCCAGATTTTTTTAATTGGTTCGACCGTGTTGTACATTCTGAAGTTTTGTCTTTTTTAATATTGACATCGGTCTATGTCAAACGTATTAGCTCTAGTCTCTAATTGTTCCTAAGACTCAGGTTTTTATACACTTACAATAATCGGTGTATACTTAATTTAAGGAATTGCAGTAAATAATCGTATACATTGATTTTTCTATGCGCTCAATATTTAATATTGTTTGAGGCTAATTTGGACGTAAAATCTTCGATTCTAAAGTGACAGCAATTTTGTTACTTTAAACTATAATAACGTGACAGAGAAGAGGTCGATGCCAAGTAGTGGGACAAAAAGGCTGTCAGTGATGATGATGATCTCGATACAGTTTTCACATCAGTTTTCAACGAGGTGTAGTCAAGGAACACAGTTATAGTATAATTTTGACTATTGCTAACCATTTTACCCCCAACGCCGAAACGGAAAGAATTTCCGTTTTATACGGGGATTTTCCCCAATTCTCGAACCGTGTAAGAGGGAAACCGCGATATAGGAATATCGTGTCATAGAGGGGTTATAAGCCCTCACCATGGGAAAGTGGACAGATCTATGAAGAGCGGATCATACGGTACATAACATATTATTTATTTTAAAAAATTAAATTTTTATCTATCTACACTTCAGCAACTAAATGTAATTTGCTAATGATAATAACGTATTCTCTATTTTGGTATCCAGGGTTATTTACTAATCTCTGAGTCCGTGCCTGGAATTCCCAAGAACGGCAGGAAATTAAATCTCCGCAAGGGCTACACGAGAATTCCTTTTGTTTAGTAATTGCTTATCTGAGTAACTTAAGCGCTGCATAATAAAGATTTGTCCGCTTTCCCATGACGGGAACTATAATATATAATAAAAATAAACAGAGTATTTCGAGGCGCATTACCTATTGTTAGGTGTTTAGTTACTACTACGTTGGAGTTTTTGTGTCGTATTGAATAAATAAAAATATTCAGTCATAATTTTTAATTCCAACTTCGCGTCGGCCGGTAGAGTTTGAACACTTATAGCGTCAACTAAGTTGTCCGCCTTAAAAGTCATTAACGCAACCCAATATACATATAGCATGGCAACCAAAATTACCTTTTCCTAATTTAATTAAATTGATCAATGTTGCCCACTTACAACAATACTAAGTAGAGCTGTCATTCCCTAAAATGTAATGTAAAATGTTCTCAAATATCGTCAAAACATATTTGTTGCTTATTTACAGTGAATGCCGCATAAATGCGGCTGCAGCCCACAATTTATATAGCAGGCACTATCCAACTAGATATCCACCATGTGACGCCTAGTTAATCGACGGCGACAACAAAAGTAGTTTTTCACACTACAAGCTATCAAAGCATCAAATTTCTAAGCAAGGTCCAGGTATCAAGGACAAGGGTTCGACTAGCTGCAGTCGAAGAAGGGTGGTTCGATATAAGCCTAGGCGCCACCTGTTTAAAAAAAACCCTTTCCTCCTCGAAGATAACTTTGGGTAAACAGGAACCTTCCTGGATGCGAACTTACCTTGCTTGGTAATACTAAACTTATTTTTTAAGACAGAATAAAACACAATCGTAATTGACAGATTTCCAAAATATAATAATCGAGTAAAATAATTAATCAATACAAGCAAAATTATATACAGATCTTGACCAAACAATTTGCCACTAATGAATGAAGCATAAAAAAATCAGGATCACAACCCCAAGTTGCATATATGTACATAAATTTACATTCATTAACAAAATAAACGGACCACAGTACGTTACTGTCTCTGATTTAATCTTTATACAGAGCTGAACCAAAATTTCTAGGGAAAACAATAATGCGTAGATCAAGTTTAAACTTAGGAAGCATTAATCTACTTAAAAAAAAATATCAACCGAACCACCGAATTCCCGTCTAGCATCTACGATATCGCGAGGCCTCGTATACGTAATAACAATACTAACAATTACCCAAAATTAATAGTATATGCGCACGGATAATTATAAACTTACGCAAAATTCCCCCTTTCTTTTGAACTTTAAATCAGAAATTTAATCTCGTAATCTGCAGACCATTTAACAAGTTCTCAGAGTACATAAAGTTATTATAATATGAACAAGAATTTTCCAAATAAAATCTTGAACTTAATAAAAAAATAGTCGAGTATTTATTATATGCCAACATAAATATGCCTACGCAAATAAAACGAGTTGTAGTTATTCGTCTTCTGATGATTCTCGAAATTTGGTGGAATTATCAACCCAATGCATGAAAGTTAAAAAGTTGGCTAACAGACCTTGAACGTAGATTGTCCTCACACAATGGACTCGCTTCACACACTTGCTACTCAACCCATGCAACGCCGATAAGGATGTCCCTGCACTGGAATTATCGGTCTCGCGGATTTTCCCACGTCGTTTTAAATTCGAATCAGTTTCCGGATGTTTCCACTCTTCCGGCTGCTATTTGATGCCATACGATGTTAAATTGGCAGAAGAAAAACTCTCGAAGAGTGCACTATATTAGGATTTCTCCCGGGGAAGATTTACTATCTCTCTACCGTGTTTAAGTTTCCCCTAATCACTTGAAAATTCACAAATTGGAAGAATCTTCCGAGTCGTAACGACCTTAAATAAAATTCAAGTCTGCACTTCTTGAGAATTGAATACGTTCTCCTTTTAATCCAACTTCCGCAGTCCGAGAATCGAAAGTTCACGATCGATGCGCAGAACTCAATACGAGAACAATTTTTTGAGTTCGAAAACCCGAAGTATGCCGACCAAACCGCTGTAATGCGAATATACTTTTGATATACACTATGCGTCAGAAATCACACGTTACATGGGCTTATAATTTTTGCTTAAAATGTAACTTTAAATATGCAAAGCATGATCAATGGTGTGTTAATTTTTTATAAGATTTATTAATTTACTAACTGTAAATATCTGAAACGAAGTCTAGATATATATTTCGTAAATTTACAAAATTGTAATTTTGGTTTTATCCTTATCAAATTAAAAATATATATTGGTATCTACACCCCATGAAGGGGTTTGGCCTGCAAGGCGGAAGGTCAGCGCTCCCGTATCATGCTCTCACACCCGGTCGTCGCGTGCCAAGTTAATGACACGTGGTAGTGTGGTGAGCATCACACATTAGACAAGCGCATTATTACCTTGTTCATTCGAACGCAGGTACTTAATTATTTAAAGCGACTGGAAAGACAGGCATCGAGTCGGTGTGTTTGAACTCCCGACCTTCCGCACCAAAGCCCAGTGTTCTAACCACTGAACCACACAGGCGCTTATAAAACGATACACGACCAAATTAATTAAGCAGAATTGTTTACAAAAATATAATGATAAGATTTGAAACGCATTTATGATACACATTAGACAAATTCACTGTTAGTAATTTGAGTTTTATTTTTGGTTATTAGGGAAGGTTCCTATTTTTAGGGAATTTTGACACAACTTGCTAAATTTTTGGGAATGCATCCAAATTCTAGTATTATGGATTTTACGGTACCAACATGGCTGACAATACGTTTTTACTTCTTCCTGCATTTTCAGACCCTTCAAAAACACATGTATTCGGCAAAATTACCATCAACTCGAGAAATCAAAAAATATGTTACAATCTCAACTACAGTTCAAAAATGTACCTAATAAAATCCAAGACTTGCAGAAATCCTTTATTCAATATTCAACAGTTAATCAAGGAGAAACATAAAACTAGAAGTCGTTAGCTTAGTACTAGAGATCCTGGAATAAAAATCTACCTAAATTACCGGATCGCCAAGTTTAAGAAAAACTAGGACATCGTTGAATTGAAAGCTATGCCAAATAAGCCAGCGAACTTGAACCATAAGATCCAAGAATGTGGAGAACAACAACAAAGAGTTTTAACCAACATCTTGACATACCAAAACTATAAATTTGCAATAAAACATACTCATGGGACGAATGCAAACGCGAAACATTTGCCAGGTATCTAGCTACCACGTTCAGAACTGATGAATCAACTAATGATGATTATACTCAAGAAAATCATAATTTCGTAAGTAGTAATTTTCCTCCTATACCAGGTGATACTTCCGTTATAACACTTGACAAAATAAAAAATATTATACAGAGATTCCCTTCTACGAAAATACCAGGAAACGATTTAGTTCCCAATATCCTATTAAAAAACTCACCAAAGGAAGGTTATTGTGTATACAACAACTATGTATATTTAATGTATGCCTAAGCGTAGGATATTTTCCACTAAACTGAAAACATGCACACACGTTCCTTTTTCAAAAATCACGGAAGAAAAGCAATGACATCGCAGGTTACAGACTAATAAGTGTGTTATACCAGCATTATCAAAGGTATTAAGCCACATTTTTTATATCGAAGAATTTAGAGAATAGAATTAAATTAGCTTTTTTTAAATTTAATTCATATTGAACACCTACAATACATGTTTTAAACAATGAAGAGGGACTCTATAGATTTAATTACAAATGATTACATACAACGTCTGAAATATCAGAAAAGATTTATTTTGGCCTTGAGCAGTGCTGAATCTGGAAAAATGTTCAATAAATTCTTTGGAAGGAATCAGTGAGTTTAATATACAAGAACTTTCATCTTTGACAATCGTAAACCGTGTAGTGGAACTTCTCTTCTCTGTTCAACGGGTTAGGCTAGCCTCCTGCCCGGCATACGTGCATAGAGGGCTCACAGAACCTGCTCCATTGTAGGCAATTAACAGGACATTGGCCCATACCCAGAAGAAGAAGAAGAACTTCCAATAATGATAAGGATAATATGTTTAATGCCTTGCAATATGATGTTAATGTCGACACTTTATCAGAAAACCTAATATAAAGTTCCACGACGACCAGAGAAGACAAAATAAATAATGTAGATAAAAATGGGTCAGTTACTTTTTACAGTATTATACCGAACAAGTTTGGTACTACGAGGGGAGTTTCTTATGTTATCTACCTAAGTATGGAGGCAACAAGTTAAGAGCAAACAAAATTTTACTATTCAACATAAGAAATATTAACGCTTACACACTTATTCCAACGTTTTTCTAATAACGCTATGCCTTCGAAAAACAATTCTTTTGATAACTCTGGAAAATACGACTCCGCAGAGTTTTTCAAGTCCTCATTCGACATGAGAAATCTGCAGCGAGTTGTATCAAACTTGGAGGATACACTCTAAAATGTCACAAAGAATTGACATAATAAAATTGTCACGATAGAATTTTCTTTCCATAGCTAGGTAGATAATATAAAAATCTCCCCTCGTAGCTCAGCTGGGGGAGCGCTCGCTTTCTGACTAAAACGTCATTCTGACTTGGGTTCGAAAGCTAAGCATTAAAATGCAGATTTATGAGAATCTTGTCTACAACCCACCACACATAATTTCCCAATCCGGCTTGCAACCTTTTCTGGAATTTCTGACTTTGGGAATCGAAGTTAAACTGTAGGTCCCCTGTCCTTCTACCCTAAAGCTGAGGAAAAACACGTGGCAGAGAAGAGGCCGATGCCCAGCAGTGGGACGAAAAGGCTGTCAATGAATAAATGAATATCGAACATGCACACCAAAATGATAATATCACAAAACGTTTAGTTTTTTACTTCAACAAGTAGGGATAGAGGCTACGAAAAGCAAATCCAATTCCAATGACAATATACCTGTAAATTTTGTAACTGACATACTTTTCAATAATAATTTTTTGAATAACATAACGAACTTGAACCAAACCGGAACAAAATATACCAAATTCAGTGACAATATAGCTGTACATTTCCTGCCTGATACTATCAAAACTGGATGGAATGATGGCGAAAATCAAACCAAGAGAAAGCCTTGACAGATCCAGACACCTAGAAATGGAAAAGTTAGAAACAAACTCAGCAAGAAGGTAAAGCAATGCCTTGGATATACTCGATGGAATGGAGTAGTACGATACGATAACATAAACTCGAATAGGAAGCCCAATTTGCCCATCGAGAAATTGGAAAAGACTCTATCCCAATTTTTTCGAATATTATAGAATATAACTTTTAGAGCACTTTTGGTCTGAGACAAGTTGGGATGAGAAACATTTTAACATCACATGAGTCAAAGGTTAGCCCCGAGTATATTTCACTAAACATTTTCCATTAAAGGTAGTGACAAAAACAAATTGTGTGCCTCACTAAGTTTGTTAATACATTGGGGATAAGATCTTTTACCGTACGATCCTGGGTAAATCGAAGCACCTGTAACATTATTCCTGAACAAGAAGTTGTCTATTCTAAAAGAAAATTGTCAATATATGACAAAATTCTGGCTTTTAAATGCATTTATAGACAAACTATCAAAACTACCATGCAGTTATAAAAAAAATAATTCTAACTTGTATTTAGAACCGACGTTTATATCAGTGAAGGATTTTCTAAATCACTATAAAAATTACTTCCGAGAACACGAGCGACACCGTTATCCAGACATATTTTTACTGACAAGCTGCACGAACAAATACTTCTACCTACATATTAAAAACATATTGTTACGGGCCAAACGGGCTTCTCCGTCGACCCGTAACCGGATAGGTGGAAAAAGGCCTACAGCTTAGCTTAGAGGAGTAGGGGGGGTTCACGGAAATCGCTTACAGGAGGAAATCTTCTTAGTTGTGTACAGAGTGGATCAAAATTAGTGGGACCCACCTTCCAAATACAGCTGATTCTAGGTCCTCGTGGAAAGCTGAGAGGGCAGCAGCTTACGGGAATCCGACTCACCTTTATTGTGCCTCCTTCCTGTTTATAAAGCTTGCAAAATTCGTACACACACAAATACAGAATGCACAATAATAAAAGAGGCAGTAAATTTTAACATGCATATAATTAGATTATTGGGAATGACAAAAGTACAACAGAATGACAGCAAATGGTGATTTTATAGTTCCATATTACAAGATTTTAATTTGAACGTTGAAGACAAAAAAACTCGCCGCCTCTGGCGTACGTCATTTACATTATCCAAACACCTACGGAGCCATTGACGCCGGAGCTTACAGAAATGACACAGTATATATAAAAAAATTACTCTACACTTTGTAGTACACAATAAAAGGACAGTTAGCGACTGAAGGTCGCTTCTTGTTACATAAAAAGGGTTCAATCCCTTGAAATTTTGCAAGCTGTCGCGAAAAAATATTCTTTCTTCACAGCACAAAAAAAACTTTACCTTGTCTAAGGAACAGCGAGGCGGAGCCAAACACAATGTCGGAAGTAATTTTCTACAAGCAGGTCAAGTCTGGGGGTTATTTTCTGGTCCGGGAAAAAGGTAGACGACTTCTTCAGGGAACTTTAGGACGAATCATTGGTTGGTACGCCCCTGGGAATTAAATGATTTCCAAAGTTGAGGGCGGACGTTTGCAACACAAACCACAGCTCTAACAATCACACCTTCACGGGTTTAATACGCTTATATCCGATCTGAGATCGAAGGAACAATTGCACTCAATTGTCCGTACACAAGGCTTTACACTGCTAATTTTTTATTTAGATCCGACTTGGTCGAGATAATAATTGCGTAGTGCAATCTACGATACGATATAATTCAGTATAGCAGAAGCCGCAAATAAATCCGCTTTTTCTAAAACGTCTGTCTGGGCCCAAAGATTATTGCCTACTTTACTTTCGTTACGGCCCCCGTACAGGCGACCAGAGTAATTGGAGATGTAAAATTGACTTCTTAATTTCGTAACGGCCCTCGTAGATGGAATGAGCGACCGGAGTCATCGAAGATGTAAAACTGACTTCACTGGACAAGATGTTAAGTTCGACTTTTTTACGGCCTCCCGTAGATGGAATTTGGGAAGTCCGGAGTCATAGGAGATGTAAAATTGACTTCTTAATTTCATAACGGCCCTCGTAGATGAATGAATGACGAAGCTCTAAAATTGACTCCAGAACTCACGCGACACGCAAACCTGCGTTTCCCCCAAAAAATTGCACCGTATTACGAAATGTTCCAGAACGAAATTGACACGTGGGTCTTTGGAAAAAATTAGGGAAGCGATATTTGAAAGCTAGCACTGCTAAAAAAGGAATTCCTGGAATTGTCTTTGAACGGCAAATCTAGCCTACAAAGGGAAACTCCAAATTGGTCCCGTCATAACTCAATCTTTAAAACAAAATAACGAAAACTGGCAACATAAAAATGGCAAAATAACGTTTTTAATTCCTATGAAGCGGCAATTAGAGTACGACATTAATTCAAATGAAGCGGCAAACATTTAAATGAACATAACAATATATCATAGTGATACGAATGCCGCATACTAGGCTTGTTCTCTTTCCGCTGAGCCTATCTAGCAGGCTGTGAAATTATGAACGAAATTTTGCTTGACATTTTAAGTTTAGTTGTTTACAAGTTTAATTATAGTAAAAGTTGTCAAATATACTTGAAGTTTTTTAGACTACATAATTGTTATCCTTTCCCCTAGAAATCATGGAATTTAATAAAGAGCATTATCGAGCTGTGATTTTTTACTATTTCACGCGTGATTTAAGCCGTAAAGAATGTTTTGAGGAAAGCAATCGAGTGTTTGGTGATGAGTCGTGTTCCTTAGTTACCGTAAAGCAGTGGTGCAATGCATTTCAATGTGGTCGACTTTCTTAAATGACAACTTTCGAGCACATTTTATTTTAATTTTTACATGAACTAAGTTGTATATAAACACAACAAATTGGTAAACCGCAAGTAATATAGTTGAGACTCATATTATTGTAGCCAGGCATCTTCCAAATTGATTTAGACTGCTATAAATAGCACTACAAGTTTATTAATATCAAATAATTTCTTCTTGTAAAATGTGTTGCCTACCCCCTGTCCTTATGGGCCTTAAGCATTACAGGTGATAAACCATGGGTATACTGCTATGATCTCGAAAGGAAGCAGCAGTTGGCAGTTTGGGTCTTTGAGAACGAATCGGCTCCAACAAAAGTTATTCGTGAAAAAAAAAAACAGAAACGAAAAAATGGGCGCCACATTTGTTTGAATTACTGAACATGTTTCCACGGTGGCACTGGAGGATCGTCGAACTGTTGAATTCTGAATAGTAAGTACACTACAGTTTGTTTGCCTCAAGTTCTCCAAAATGTTCGCGAAAAATGTCGAAGAGGAAGCATCATCTTGCATCAAGCGCTAGGGCGCACTCTGCTGCTCGAACGACTGAGTATTTGAATGCCCAAAACAGTGAAATAATAGGTCATTTGCCGTATAGTCTAGACCTCGCACCTAATGATTTCTTTTTATTTCCGCGTGTAAAGAGTAAGTTACGGGGTTTACGTTTGGCATCGGTCGAAGAAGCGGTTGACCCATTTAAATGAAATATTTAACCTAACGCTGGAAGATTGGAGAAAATGTTTTGAAGATTGGTTTGCACGGATGCAAAAATGACTGTGGAGGGGAATACCCTGAAAAATTATAAATAAATTTGTTTTCTCAATAAATTGTGTATTACTTTACTAGGCTCAGCAGAAAGAGAACAGCCCTCGTATAATGTAGGCAATGTGTCCAATGAGGAATGAAGTGTACACATTACTAAAGTGATAAGAGCTCGTGATGAAAAAGAAATAGATAAAATTAATTCAGAATTAAATTATTGCATTGCTTTAACGATGAATCTGCAGGCTGTCAAAGTGAACCCGAATGTAATTACTAGCATAATGTTTTTTCAAACAAAGCTATGTTGATGCAATTTTACCCTGTGCAATTTGGCTTTTCATGATGTGCTTTGCTATTGGTTCATGGAAGTAGATTCAGACCTTCAAACTTCTACTATTACGTTCATCATACTAGAGCGTATAGAAAAATTCAGTCAGTCAGAAGTTACTGATTGTATTATTCTCAGATGGCTGCATCTATCAAAGTAGAAATAACATTCTTGCAAATGCATTATTAGATTATTCTGTGTAACATGACGTAGATATCTTCCAAAAGTTAGTGCCATATGAAAAATATAAAATAAAATGATAATTTTTTCTTATAATTGTGTTTATATTTATATCTATCTGACTTAAATATTTCTTGTGTAATACTTTGACAATTCACATAGAAATGCCAAACATACTATCTACAATAAAATAAATGTCAAGATCTCCTACATGTGATGGCCATTAACAAAAAAAAATGGATATTTATGTTTCAAGATATTATACTAATGGATAGAGAACGGAATATATGCAGTCGATTATTGCGAAAATATGCGCATATATTTTTATCACACTATTTTTTAAATATATGCAAGAAATTCTGAAAATATGCACTTGCATATGCAACAGCATATGTTCAAAATCGACTTTAAAAATGATGTATGATAAATTGATAAATGTTAAAAAGTTAAAAACAAATCTACGTATTAAAATTCAAAAATAACAAAACATTTTTAATACATTCTATTTTATTAAAAAAATTACAGCAATACAGAATAATTAATTATACTTATAGTTATCACTACAAATCAGCTTATGCTAAATTTTAAACTATGATTCATTATTATGAAAACAACTTACATCTAAATGTTTTTCAAAATTTTCAAGAAGGAATTCATGTCTTCTAGCGGTAAACATGTATTTGTAAATTGAAAACGATCGTTCAACATCTACCGACGTGCAAGGGGCATTTGCAAATTTTGAAATTATATTAGGATCTAAATTTAATTCTTCAACAAATTCGCCATTGAGAACTCTATGTCTTTTAAAACAACATAACCAGGATTCTTTTTCATTGCCGAATTAAATTTTTCCAAAATAATTGCCCCAATTTCACCTCTTCAAACTCAAAGGTCATCCAGAACGGAGTAGGGATTTGCTACTTTAAAGACACTAAAATTGGCAAGGAAGAGGCTTGGAAACCGAAAGGAGGCGATGGTCCACGAGGACCCATCAGCCACAGATAGATAGATAGATAGAAAGATTGATAACAATTCAGAATTTCCCGTAATCCCGTATTGAAATAGTAAAGCATGTAATTTAAAATAGCTATTCATAACAAGGGCTTACATGTGGTAGGGTATTTTGAATGACATGTCTTAAAAGTATGAATATCTCAAGCTACTCTGAAACTACATGTCAAATATTAAAGGTAAAGATTTATATAAATACAATGAACTTCACCAGAAATGCATCATACAATAGTTGAAACATTCTAGCCAAAACTTTAAACTACAATAGCAGCAAATTCCTAATAGCAAGCACAAGTACTTTAGAAAGAACGAACTGTTAAAAGGGATTTAAACGTTCAAAGAAATATACAATACACAAGATCTATCTATAATAAAAAAGGGCTTACTGCAGAACCTAGTGTTTAACCAACTTCTGAGAAAACTAATTACGTTTAGAATAAACTATCTGCGATTTTACTCATACAAAATGCAAAACAAGCTATTATGTTATAAAAAACCACTGTTACATAAAATTGGACCAATCGGAAAAAATAAAAATATAAAATTTATGCATAAATATGCATAAAACGTCTCAATACGCAGACCTTGCCTAAATATGCAAAATATGCATAAATTAATTAGTGTTAATTAACTCTAAACACCGTAATTCGTCCAAAATATCGATTATTTGGCAAGATATGCAAAAATTACATTATATGAAGTTTGCATATAATCCATTCTCTACTAATGAATAATAAAAATGTTTTAGACCCTACTGGCAAGACCAGTGTAAAAAATAAAACTTACAAATCTTTTTGTGTTTCCTGTAAACTCCTGTGTAAATTGAGTGATTTTTACATAGGAAATATTTTCAGGATACCAGGATATGTCGTAAACGTAGGTTGATTTTACTGTATTTTGACAGTACTTTTGATTTTTCATAAGAAGTTCTTATGATTTTTTGATAATTTTTTTTACCTTATCTCAATCTTGGGTGTGTCAATAAAGAAAACTAATTTTAGTTCATTTTGAGTACAAAGTGATTTTTTAAAAAGTCAATTGCAGCAAGCCTAGAAAAAAAGCTATTCCGTCTGCAGTCAGCTGTAATGAGCTTTGAATGACATTTACCTGTACATACGTCAAACTGTGTGACAGTTCAAGTAGTTAAAAATTTTGGCCCAACAAAATGTGAAAATGAACAAGTATTTAGTTACAACTGATTTGTAATTTATTAAGGTAAGTAAATTACAGGTTTTTCGTCAAGATTTCTTTCTTTCTGTTACAATTTTCATATTGGCAGATTCTAAAGCTTAATATAGACGGGACAATCCAAAGGCTACTGCAATTGACTTTTTAAAAAATCACTTTGTATCTTGACTTTACTAGCCCCACCCCAGGGATTATGAAAGGGTTTGCAGTGTTACACATCGTCGAAATTTCCATTAGTACCTAAATCCTATTAATATTATTTTTTCTTCGCCAGTAATCCTACACATCTCAAAGTCATACTTTAAATCTACTTTATTATCTAAATAAATTCTGAGATCTACATTGTAAGATTTGAGCACAGGCTATATACAGTAAATTTCTGTAAATCCTAAAAAGCAATACGCACTCGGTAACCCTTCTGTGAATCGAAACCGTTATGTCTACCTTTTAGCGAATTATTTGCTTTTTAACTGTTTCTTTTACCGGTTCAAGCCAAGGATCGTTCGAACCCTTGGTCCACCTGCCTATTTGACCATACAACCCAACGCGTAACGCCCAACACGCTGGAATTACGACAACCCGATTACCAACAGCTTCACCTTCGTAAAAACTCAATTAAATAAGAATGAATCACGAACACAATCGCGGTACTACCAAACGGGCAAACCTTTCCATTACAAACTTGTCGCGGCATCCACGTGGTTTAGTGCACAGCCCGAGAATATTGCAGGTGGAATTTCGGAGTGTAATTTAAAGTTAACCTGTTGTAAGTTCGAGGTGTGTTGGGGTTCAGTTAGAGACACTCACATGGACTTAGCAGCCGAAAATTAAGAGTAAGTTTTGAACGCCTTCTTGGGCTCTTTTGTGCATCCAACGTGGTTTATACTAATTTCGAGCTTGAATCCGCTTGGTGAAAGTGAAAGTTTGTCGTTCTCATAAATTGGCGGCTTAGGTGAATGCTACGGAACGTTTTGTTTTTGGTTACACCCACCGGGAAATTTAAATCAAAATCCCGAAATATCAGTTTAATTAGGCTGCTGTATCTCTCTTATCAATTGATTACTAATGTTAATATAATTATATAAACTTGTGACTCATACAAGAATTTTTAAAATAATACTAGAAGTCGAGCTTTTTATCTCAATAGTTGTAAAACAAATCACTGCTCCTTTCTGCAATCGTAGTTCGATTCAGGTCAGTTATCTTTATGCAAAATTTGTAGGTAACGCATAATTTCTTTATTGCGTAACCTGTAATTCAGCGAAGAGGCAAGGTTAACGAGTTTCTGGCATATTAATCTTAATGAATTCCGCATTTTTTGGGAAATTCGACGTAGGATTTATTAACACTATTAAATTATACGATATGGAAAATGGCGTTTCATTAATAGTTTACTTCTTGGATTGTTGAAACATAAACATCCTAAGAAATCGTCGGCTTGTAGTAATTCAGGCGGGAAGCCCAATACAAAAATTAATAATAAACACCGTTATAACGATTTTGGACGCACCAATATGTTTTGTTCATTATAATGGAAGTTTACTATAAACAGTTTTTAAATAAACATAATAATTCCACTACAATACAAATAAAATAAAATTAATAATAGATGTAAAGCGTATTAGAAAATAATAACTAAGGTAGTAATTCATAATTTTAGTTTACTTGCTTCAATCGTTTTACTGTTTCTTATCTTTTTAAATATTTCTTTACATACGTGAGATTTTGAAAAAGCTTCCTTATTAGTTCCTCAGCAAAAACATTAAATATTTCTGGACTATCATCATAATCCAATCCTCTTCTACCTTTCAGCGTATAGGAACAACCTTACCAATAATCACAATACCTATACGTTTAGATAGACAAGTAAGAAATATTATTTAGGTTTGCCCCCTTACATACGTCTTTAAGAAACTTTTATAACCCTAGTATATACAGGGTGTGTCGGAAATCGGTACAAATATTAAATCCGATGGTAGATTACAATATATACAAACTAGAAAAAACATTTCTTTGGCAATGGAACCCTTAAGATATTAGAAAATAATAATTGAAAATTTGATTCAAAATTGTTTGAGTACCGCAGGATAATAACAAAAATGTGAGTTTCAAGACATGTTATGCAAAGGAGAGTAAGATAAAAGTGCAAAAAAATTTCTTATCATTTGCCACAAACCAATACTATTAGGTAGGTCAGTAATTTCTATTCAGTCTGGTATTGAGGCTGGCAAGCAGTGTTTCCACCAAAATGGAAAATTTTACGAACATTGAACTTACTGATGTTGTTCTTATTTACGGGGAAGCTCAAGGAAACGCTCTAAGGGCAAGGCAAATGTACTTAGCGCCATATCCTCAGCGCCGCATTCCAAACAGCCGTACATTTACTAAAACAGTCCAACATTTACGGGATTATGGCACGTATGAAGCACAAAACCATCATCGCGGTCGTCCAAGAGCAGAAAGGGTTGTTAATGTAGAACAGCATGTCTTGGAATTAGTGGAGGAAATTCCTAGTATTAGCACTATAAGACTTGGGGAATTAAGGGTACGCATTGAAGACGCTGCCGATCGCATTCGGCAAGATCCTTCCGTTTTCGCAAGGATACGTAATTCAATACTTCGACGTGCAGAAACTTGTGTTCTCAGTGGTGGTTGTCATTTTGAACATTTATTGTGATCCACTTTTCACTTTTGAGTATGTTAAAATTGATTTAAATAAATGATGGGTATTCTGAAATAAATTAGTACTTTTTTAAATGCTTTATGCGTTTGGAGTTTTTTTTTGCACGAAGCAGCAATTGTTTATAATTTATATACCCCATGATAAAGTGAGAACGCAAAAATTTAATTTAGCGGTAAATGAAATTCTTAAACGCCTTCTAATTTATTACGAAAATGTCCAACTGCTTCAATTAAACCTTGACCCCTCCCAATTCCGTAGTTTATCACAAGCCAGACAAGTTTTTACGTGTTTGCCACTCCGGATTTACTTCACAATTGGGTAATAATCTTCTACAGCTTAAATGCATTTTCTTTGTGTTATCAGCAGTTCTCAAACAAAATTTTATTTTATTTTTTAATTAAAAAAAATTAATTTAATGATTTTTGAAAAATGAATAGTACCATTAAATTCCACTTGAGCCAGTCTGTTACTGGTTTAAATATTTGTACCTTTTCCTGATATACCCCGTATTTATATATATATATATATATACATAATGGCAAGCGTTTTATTTCAAAATCCGAGGGCAGTCTTTAAAGTTTTTACAAAAACTAGAAAATACAAAAATTTTTTGGAACAAACTGATTTATTGTTTTTCAAAATATTCGTCTTTAAAATTTATACACTTTTGCACGCGTTCAAACCAATTCTCGAAACATTTTTTTCCACTCTGAAGTTGGTATTTCAAAAACATGGTTTTTGAAGGCTTCAACAGCTTCTTGAGGTGATGAAAATCACTGTCCACGAATTTTATGTCTGGCATTCGGGAACACAAAGAAGTCGGGCAATGAGACACGTTTTTCTCCTGCAAATGATCAATTGTTTGACGTGCTGTGTGAGAGCTGACATTGTCATGCTGAAGAATGATGCCACGTTTTCGGATGTTTTTCCTGATTTCGGCGATGACTTCTGGCAAACAGATTGTTGTATACCATTCAGCGTTAGCTATTTTTTGATCCTCTAAACCTAAAGAAATGGTTGCGGCATGTTCAATACAACCGAAGAAACAAGCGATCATTTTCTTGGAAGTCCTTCGTGAACGAACAACTTTTGTGGGATTCGGTTCACCTTGGAACACCCAAGCAGTGGAGTGGTGCTTAGTTTCCGGTTCATACGCATATATACAAGTTTAGTCACCTGTTACGGTGTTGTTTACGGATTTTGCAGTTCCTCGGTCAAATTTTTTGAGGATATCCTTACACTAAGTAACACCAACCTTTTTTTGAGCTTTGGTCAAATTATGCGGAATCCATCGGGAACAGATCTTCTCCACAGCTTAATATTCATGCAAAATCGAATGTACTGCAGTCATTGATATGCCTAAGGATGCCTCTATCTCACTGTAAGTCACATGCCGATCTTTTTAAATAATGTTGTGTACATCATCAATGTTTTTTGGAATAACAACCGATTTTGATTGTACTTCACGGAATTCATCACTGACGGAGGCATAACCACAACGAAATTCTGCAAAACAATTGTAAGCAGTCTTTTCTGATGGCGCTTCATTACTAAAAGTTCAAGTCCATTTTTTCACAAAGTTGCTATTTTTAAAGGCTCACTGTAAACAAACTACTCGGTCAATTTCTAAGCTTCCGCTGTTTTCACTATAACAAATGTCAAATGTTACGAAAATAGTAAACACCTTTCAATAGCGCCACCTAGTGGTAGTTTGCAAAAACTTAAAAGTCTGCCCTCGTACTATACCTTATACAGAAATCATTTTTTTTATTTTTGCCTATAAATATTAAGAACAACAACTTGATGTTAATTGTAAACGCAGATTACATTAAAACAAGAAGCTTGAGCAAATATTCGTTTAAACAGAATGTTCATTCTAAGAAAATGCGTTGTAAACGTAGTTTAAATACATATCTGTTGAGACGACACGTAGTATACATATACGTTTATTTGTTATAAAACAACAGCAACAGTTTTCGACTGCATCTAACAATACAGTAACAGGCAATTAATAAAATTATGTAGTAAAACTGTAACAAAACTAAATCCTCTACTGTTTACGGTAATTCATTTATGGGAAACCTCTAAGGACTGTGCATTTAATTTTTTATAAATAAAATGCTTAATTGCTGAATTTTTAACGTAGCTTTTTGACTAAGACGTTACATGTGAGAGAGACCCTTTGTTTACATGTAGTGTTCAAATGTAAACAGAAATGTTTATTGTGAAACATCATCTGAACACAATTCCAAAACTTAAATTTTCTAAAGTTGACGTGACTTTTGTTACATATCCATGGCAATCGTTTTGCTATAATATTGTTTAAACAGTTAATATTACGGTTTCGGAGAATTCTATTCATTGCAGCATAGAACAGACCATACTAGTCAAACTTGTTAGGAATTAAATTCTACTGAAACTCTTAGTAGCGACGAGGCACAATACAACGATCCATGTCTTTCTAAAATTCGAGTGTTTGATTCGTCAAAATGTTTAAGAGACTGTAGAACTTGTGTAGAAAATATACCTGAACTGTCACATAGTTTGACATGCAGGTAAATGTCATTCAAAGCTCATTACAGCTGACTGCAGACGGAATAGCTTTTTTTCTAGGCTTGCTGCAATTGACTTTTTAAAAAATCACTTTGTATTTCGTTTTATTGCCTTGACTGCGTCAGATGTAGTTGACAATATTGACAAGTCAAACTTTGTTGAAAGGTGTTAACTGTAAATATCCACTAATTTAACGTAAATGAACTCCTTCAACTTATACGATAAGTACCAAGTTATTCTGCCATGACGAATCGCAAACGATTATATAATTTATTTTACAAAAAGAAGAGTTTTGTAATCGAAGGATTCTGTCCATTATTGTATAGTCTAATAGCTAATTTCTGTAATATTTTAGGCAATTCTTTCGCTTTATATACACAATAGCTGTACGTTTTTCACATTTCTGTGCTAATCCGATACGTATATATTACTGCAGTTTTATGTTTCTCTGCGTGAACTTTCATTATATAAATGCATGAACAGAAAATTGGACAAACAAAAAACAGTGCCGTGCTTATATATATATATGTGAACAGAAATCCACGAGAAACCTTAGAAACAAATATAATAATATTTAAACTGAAAATATTTACGCCAACTCCAACATGAGAAAGAGAAGTCCTAAAAATACATTTCAGCTGAAAAGTTGCATAGGATTTCTTGAATTTCTATGTATGTACATAACACGACCACATTGGGCGTGAAAAAACTATAAAGTATTTCCGACATTTTTAAGAATAGTTTGGGATACACATAATTAATAAAATCAAAATATTTTGGAAAACTTAAACACACAAAGTACAAATATTTAATTTACTTTCTTATGCAAATTATTTCCGCTTCAGCCATGGAAAAACCACTAAAATTAGCAGTTTTAAAAATAGCACCATATATGTGTTTTTTTCTGGTGGACCAAGCTTATTGTAGCTGTTTCGTAGGCAGTACTGTTGGTAGTTCTATTTATTAATGAAACATAACCTATACTATTTTCATCTAATATTGTGTATTTTTTATTGATATTGTTTCGGGTAAGTGATTAAGTTTTTATAGCTAGCAATTAACTGTTGCCATGTATTAAACAGGATGGGTCACCCGAAGGTTGCGTTAACTCGGTTGCCTCTCGCCCACGAGGATTGATCACTATGGGAGAGTAGATCAACAAACCCCCTTATCGGAGAGGCCACTGCCCAACAATGGGATGTTGCGGTCTAATAAAGAAGAAGAAAGATGAAATAAACTGATTAATTAATATTACCAAAAAAAAATTCCTGACAGCGACCTACCAAATCTACCGCAGCATTAATAAAGCGTAGCAATAAATATGTTTGTGTGTTTTTCAAATCTAGTATAAATTCCATGGCCAGTTTGGAAGCAATCAACAACTATATTAACTTTCTGGTACGATGATTGTAGTAGTGGAATGCTCGCAATATACGAGCAGAAAAGCATTTTTTTATTTAAAATGTATTCCAGGACTGCATTAACAATAATTGCTGAAATTGTCTTCCTTCCTCAAATAAAAACAATATAGATAGAGGCCGCGTATCATTTTGCAAAGATCGGGTGGAAATCTGATATATACTTCTAAAAATACTACTTGTAAATCTTCTATATACATACGTATGGGAAGTTTACAAATCGTGTTTTCTGACTATGGGGACAAACAATTTATAAACGAGTAGGATCTCGAGATCATAGATCCAACTTTTCAACAGTTTTCTGCTGACGCTACTCGTCGAACACAAAATGGTGTTGTGGTTTTCTATTACCTACTTGCAACACAACAACTAACTTACTTCTATACTGATCTCATACATTTTAAAAATATAGCTTAATTCATTTATTTATAGCTTACAAATAAGACGGGTAATAACAATGTTGTTCCTAGGTTGCAGTCGTTTTGTGAGGCATTATTGCGTAAAATTCACGGTATGTGATTTTACCACTCCATGCGTCAAGTAATTGATGGAATTATTTTATGGATATATGCCTAACAGATAAACAAGGTATTTTTTAGAAATGGGAGCTGTAAACATATTTCTGTTAGTATTAGCGAGAAAAAGATGAATTGTCATTTAATAATAAATACATATAATTTACAATACTTAGTACTAATATGCTGCGTTTGGATGCCGGTAAATAATGTGAACTGGTATAACTGTAATTTCTTTATGATTATTCATATCCATTGAAATGTTCTAGGTAACATATTTTTAGTGGATGATACATACGGAAAGAATAACAAACTGATGTATCTTATGAAATGCTTTTACATTTGTGAATGACGTGATAGGAAAACTTTTAAAAATGCAGGTACACTGTTACCTAAAAAACTCGTATTCATTTGAGAGCTTCAACGCATCACATACACATAACAATTTCTGATTCGTTTAAAGTATATTATGATTTGAGTAACACGAGTAAACTATGCGAGAATGCAAATGCAACTGCAAACTAACTAAATTTGTGAAATTGTATACACAAGCTTAAATAAAAATCTACGTGTATTCCTTAAAGACTAAGAAGTTGCCAATGGGTTGAATAATCTCCGACGATAGTGGCGGAGTAAGTGCAGAGAAAGGCACAATATACCTGAGAATGAAATATATAGCACAATATGGTTATCTCTAAAGGGAAAAATCATAGTTCGTTCTTAAATTTTTAAGCTAGCCAATATTCGTTTAACAGAAATTCGATACAAGGGGCCAAAATAACATTCAAAGTAATCTCGTGTGAGGGTCCTTGAAATGAATTCGTGAAATAGAGAAATTCTCTAGATATAGTGTGTCCCAAAACGTACCGGCAATATTTCAAGGATGAATTGCAGAACTTATTTAGAGTTGAAGTCCACATAAATATATGTCCTAACGTAACCGTTAACGAATTATTGTTTATTTCATAATTTATGTGGCTAAAATGTTAGTTCAATGGATCTCTGAAATACTGATCTAGTTACCATCATCGCGTCATTTGTTTGTAACATTTGAACATCGTTTTTAACAAATTATTGTTTGTAACTTGTCAGTTTATTACTGACATACTGAAGTTATTGACTTCTTCTTTGTATCCTTATTCCCATTGTAACTCACAAGTGATTCACAATACCAATGTTATTTTCAAATGAAGAGTTCGCAAATATTCATTATGTGTGATGGAAATGCTTTAGCAGCACAACAAGCATATCGTAGAAGATATTCAAGTAGAAGACTGCCTACGCGCACACTTTTCTTACACTTAATTCATACCGTTAGCTGAGGGAACATGGCAGTTTCAAAGCAAGACATGCAGTCGACCAAGGAGTTATCCGTAGACCCATAAACAATGATGAACAAGTTCTTGATTTATTACTTATTATTGTGTAATGTATAACAAGAAGATCTGTCTTTAAGTGTGCGAAGAATTGCATTACGTACTGGAATATGTAGAAACCAGGTTTGTAGAATAATAAGAAGTGCTCGCTTACATCCATATCATCATCAAAGGGTTCAAGCTCAAAGTAATGATTTTGAAGCTCGTTTAAGATTTTGTAATTGGGTACAAAATAATCCAAACCTACTGCACATTGTATGGTCCGATGAAGTTTCTTTCACAAGCGATGGTATCAATAATTATCATAATATTCATGAATGGACTGCAGAAAATTCTCATTTAACAAGATGCTCGTATTTTCAACATAGATTTAGTGTTAATATGATAGCTGATATTCTTAATGATCATCTGATTGGACCATTTGAACTGCCACACCATTTCAATGGTGCGAATTACAAATATTTTCTATAAAACTCTTCGCCCTTATTACTGAAAGATGTGCCATTAAATATTAGACGTGCAATGTGGTATCAACACGATGGGGCACCAGCACATCAATGTCTTCGTGTTAGAGCTTGGCTTAACGCACATATTTCGGGAAGATAGATTGGAGTAGGAGGACCCGTAGTAGGACCACCGCGTTTGCCGGACTTGACTCCATTAGATTTTTTGTTTGGGGTCATAAGAAACGGATTGTTTATGCCACTAAAGTGCACACGGTAGAAGAATTACGCCAAAGATACAGCAGGCTGCCGATATTATTAGGAATAACCCAGCAACCATATTAAGAACGCAGCGATCTCTTCTGCGACGTGCGGCTTTGTATATCGAACACAATGGATATAATTTTGAATAGTTCTTGTAAATAAAATGAAAAAATTTATTACCAAAGATTTATTTTATAAAATTCGTTGAACTAAAATGCTAACGACATAAATTATGAAATAAACAATAACTCGTTAACGGTTATGTTTAGGATATATGTTTATATGGACTTTTCGACTCTAAATAAGTTCTGGAATTCATGAAATATTGAAATATTGCCGGTACCTCTTGGGACACCCTGTATAGTGTTTTCACTTCTTACCTTCACACGCCTGTATCTTCTTTATTTGTTTTCATTTTTTTTTTATTGTTTTTCGATCGATTTCATATTTTGGTCAATTATTACTACCCTTTAGAGAGGATATTGTACAAAAATCATAGTAGGCCTAATTTCATCAAAAAAAGGAAAATTATTAGTTTCTGTATTTTTTCACAAAAAAAACGGAGGGCATCATATTCATATAATTATTATTTTATTACTAAATAAACTACAGTTGCAAAAACAATAATCTTGTTAAGTGAAATTGTATCCCTTTCCACTAAACTCCTATCAAGTTATTAATAACAAGTACTCTAGCATTATTTCGCGGCATGCTTGGACAATTTTAATACTTTTCTGTTTCAGATAACATTATTATAAATCTTTTTTTTTGTGATCCCTACAAATGAATGTCCAATGGCGTTATATCAGGGGATATGGGTGGCTATTAGAATCTAAAACGAGAAACCCTCGGACAAAAGCCCCCGGACATAAAACCTCCCGGATAGAAAATGCATTTGCAGTTTTCAGAAAATAAAAATAACAGAAATTATAATGCATACATAGTAGTTATCTTTTAACAGATAAGCTACCCTAATCTAACCTAACATGACCTAACACAACCCCCCTCCCCTGAACCGCTGTCGCATTATACTTCAGGGGGGAGCGAGCTTCTCTTAGATATCTTAGATAGATAGGTCGCCTCAGCCGGCGGTTGGCCCCGCGGTCGATCGAGCCGCATTTCACTGTGACCTCGACTGACAACGCTTGTTCGCACTGTCCCATCAAGGTCCCTAACATGACGTAACCTAATCTGACATGACATAACCTAACCGAAGCTTTAGGTGCTATCAGCGACAACGTTAGCTTGTGAATTCCGTACAAATATTCAATTTTAAATAAATGCCATGCTTTTCGCATCTCAATTTTTTCTGCAGTTTTTAAATAATTAATAACTTAGTAATAGCTGATAATAATGATGATGATAATAATAATAATAATAATAATCGTTTAAGAATCCGATATAATTTGGTTTTTTATTCGGAGATGTTTTGTCCGGGGGTTATTTGTCCACGGTTTTCTTTATCCGGGGGTTTATATTCGGGATTTTTTGTCCAGGGTTTCTCGTCCTGTTCCCGGCTATTACGATCTCTGCTTCTCTGAATGAACGAACTTAATTGACAGTTCATAAGGTTTTTGTTTTCCACGGCACTGTTTGTGGAAACAGCAATGAAATTTTAATTCATATATCATTATAATGTTATGTATTATTAAAAACAAAACTTTTTTAATGAAAATTAGATAATTAGATTTAGGCTGTTTCGTGACCCCGAACAATTTTTTTGACAAAACTAAGCCTACTATGATTTTGTAATTTTTCGAATTTATTATTGATTGTAGTAGGCTACTATTTTGCAGTAAAATTGTCAAAAGAATAGCTTTAAAGAGTAATTGATCGACCAAAATTTGCAATCAACGGAAAACAAATAAGGCAGATATAGAGGTGTGAAGGTGCGATGTGAAACACACTGTAGAAGTTCGAAATAAAGAAGTTCAACTGTAGTAGTAACACAAGTTAAATTGCGATCATCCGATTGACCCACAATTGCAAACAACCAATCGTAAAATCAGGATCATTACTTGTATTAGTTGTGACTATAGTACCAACCAATTATGACAAATGCTTATTCTAAATTAGGAAATAATTTTCGTATTGAAGTGCAGTTACGATTTTAATGTAAGTGACAATTAACCATAACAACAAAACAACAAGCTAATTATAAATAATTGCTAGGTTGCTTTGTACGAACTTGGTTGTACGACGAAGGTCATTTGAAATATTCTCGGAAAAAAAAGAATAATTATTTATATTATTATGCAATAATTTTTCCATTTCATCTCTCTTACCAGCACTGCACTTGAACCAACAATGCGCCAAAACCATTATGCGATCAAGAAATTCCGATACTTCAAGGTCTGGAAAATAAACTTCTTCGTGTGACGAAATTTATTTCCATTTCAGTTATGCGAATAGATGAAAGGCAGGCAAACCTAAATCCTAATATTTCAATTCGTTGAATTTTGCAGTGGAAACGACACTTGTATGGGAACGTGCATTGTCTTATTAAAAACAATTGGTCAACCTCCCAACCGTACCATGACCTTTTCAATGATTTCTGGTGTTTCACATTTTGAACGTCTGATAAGAGGTCTTTTCCACTATTTCTCAACACATTTAATGCATGTAGTCCAATTATTTATACACAGTCATTATGGAAGGAACAGAATCAATAAAAATTTCTAATAGCGAATTGAATCTCCGTTGCTGACAAACCTTTAAAACAATATTAAATAACGGTATTTAATTTCAGCATTTATACAAAACACACAAACACCTTTATTCAAACAACTACTTGACAGAATGGCTTGATATTTTACAGCTGTTCGTATAACAAATGAAGCAGTTCCCTGTCGAATTACTAAGGGTATCTTTTCTTCATTCTCAGGACTTGGCACATGTTCCTGGTACTCCGACCAATACAAAAATCATAATTATAACCTGCATTAACTATCAAGTAGTCTGAATAATATACTATATACAGGGTGTATCATTAATAGTGCGAAACAATTCAGGGTGAGATTCCTTGCATAAAAATAAGAATAAAAGTTCATATAAACATGTTTCCAAAAATGCCTCGTTTCCGAGATACAGGGCGTTGAATATTATGCAATTACCAATAGGACAATAATGCCCTGTAAACAACAATAAGTTATAACAGTTGTTGAAAATGACTACCCCCAACATCAATACAGGCTTCTACTCTGCGACGCATTGACTGGCGAACACGTTCAAAAATTCCGGGTGTGTGACGAATTGTTTGACAAGCTGCTATTATACGATTTCTTAATTACTCGAGCGTTTCAATCGGGTTCGTATAAACCAAATGTTTAAGGTGACCCCAGAAGAAAAAATGCAATGGTTTAAGTCGGGAGATCGCGCAGGCCAGGGTTGTATGCCTCCTCGACCTATCCAACGGTTTGGGTACACAGTGTTCAAATATTCTCGAGCAACTAAACTGAAATGAGGCGGAGCTCCATCGTGCATGAAGTACATTTGTAATCTTAATGGCAGTAGGACGTCTTCCAATAGCATCGGCAGCTCCTCTTCAAGAAACCTCGCTGGTAAAAAGAATGGACCTATCAAGTGGTCTCCGACAATTCCGATCCATACATTCACTGAAAACTGATGTCGATGGCGGCCTGCTCTTATTGCATGTGGGTTCTCATCAGCCCATTGGTGATTGTTGTGGAAATTCATTATGGCTTCTCTGGAAAAAATTGCCTCATCAGTGAACAGTATTTCTGCAACGAACTGTGGATTTTCAGCAATTCATTGTTGCATCCATCGACAAAAAGTTACTCTTGGAAGAAAATCAGTTGGGCGTTGATTATCGCAAGACACGTCATCGAATATGAACACCGAATTAGGCTTGGCAGCGCTCGGGTCTGCGATCTCGTCGTGTTCCCCGAACGCGAAGAATCCAATGCTGCGGATCGGTTTTAGCACTTCCTGTAGGTAGACATACTTCGGCTGATGGAGCGATCTGCTGTAAACATACACGTTTTCGAATCGTAACCCGTTCGGATGTGTTAGGAGTCGTAACATTGCTAAACTTTTGCCACAATTCGACGGTCCGCAAATGATGCATCTGATTGAGGACGGGAGCATTGGGCCGTGTCTTTTCTCAATTTCGCTGGCACCACTGCCGCCACCGCCGCCTATGACGGTCTGATCCTTGTCAACGATTGGTAGCGCTCCGTACGGACGTCGAATCGTTAACGGCATCTTGAACCCCCGCACCGCGCCGCGTAAAAGTGCCTGCACTCGTTGAATGTGATAGGGGTATAAAAGTTGATTCTCCGGTATCCGGAAAACTGTCATATGACTGACATTTACATTTGCAGCAATCTTCCTGGTACTTGTAGTAAGATTTTCGTCAGTTTCGTGGAGCACCTCTTCTTCCACTTGTACAGTTGCTGCTGTGCGAGGTCGCCAATTTTCAGCGGTAAGTTTTCGAAAACTTCCAGTTTCTCTAAGACGTTGATGCAGACGAGAAAATATCGAATGATGTGGTATTACACGATTAGGGTATTTTTCTTCATAAAGACGCCTGGCTGCTAATGAATTACCGTTGGCAAGACCGTAACAAAAATGCATATCACACATTTCACTATTTACGTAATTCATTTTGAAAAACAAACCTAACAACTGTCAAATCGCTGTAAAGTAACGACTTTCATATGAAAAGTCAATAGCACTCTCGACAGAGTGATCCGACAAGCGATGATGCAGAGGAAACAAAAAAGTTTTATTTTCAATTGCATAATTTTCAACACCCTGTATCTCGGAATCGAGGCGTTTTAGGAAACATGTTTATATGAACTTTTATTCTTATTTTTATGCAAGGACTCTCACCCTGAATAATATTTCGCAATATTAATGATACACCCTGTATATATTGTTATGATAAATATATGAGCAGGCCATGGAGGTACCATCGCTGCACAGCATGCAAGTATAAGGGCATACTTTATTTATGCATCTCTTTACTAGGTATTTATGTATTTATAAATTTGTAAAATGTTTGTCTTATTGGAGGTGGCATTGGAATCATTACATTTGCAGTAACAACGTGAACGCATAACACGTGATAAAAGAGTGAACTCCAATAGGATAAATATCATAAATGAGAGGGTTGTTAGGGTAATAGAAAAACAAGGGTGAAAAATAATTATTCAAGTTCTAATATTTGAATCAGGCGGAGGTGTGATCGGGCTTCACCCAGAAAATCACACCCGAGCAAGCAAATTATATTAAATCTACATACAACTATTCATATTTGGCGTTTAACGTTTTGGTCGATGTAATATTTGTTCAATTAAATGAAGTTATGGAATTGACTGTTTTATTGAAGTGTATGAGTATATTCTGAAGTATAAAAACATAAAGGAAGCCACGAGACCCTGAGATAAGAAGTTAAAGCCGAGGTATTATAGCAAGGTGAGAGATCATTGATTTATGAGTTGAAAATCACTAGTACACTTGCTGAAGGGAGCTGTACATAGCAATATATATATTGTAATGAATAATCAAATAATAAATAAATGAAATTATAATTTTTAACTTGTTTAAACAGTTTTTTAAAAACAAACATATCATATGTTTCTTTAGATATTAAGATAAACAACTTCAAGTTGGGCGCCAGGCTAAATATGAAATAGCCGAAATTAGTGTATTCAAAATATACCAAAATTATACCATGGTCGATAGCTCGGTACAGCATGAAAAATCACCTTAGGCAGAGTCGGTTCAGATTGGCTTAAAAATTTACGACTGCGCATTAGATAAATATGTTAAATAAAGCATGACAGTTCTATTATCATGAGTCACAGTCGGCGTATGCTAAATAAATAATTTTCCATGTTAACCAAACACATTTAATTTATAAACAATGTTGACAAATGAGGTTCACAGGTACGCGCTTAATTTTTCTTATTTTTTTATCGCTGTAATCGTTACCTTTTTAGTTGATTTGCTTCATCTACTTGAATTTCCAGCAGTACAATTTTTCGGAATCGAACCCCAGGCAAGCCGTCCTCGAACTTCCAGGAAAAATCTTCTAACTGGATACTTTTATAAGATAAACCTTTTAACTGCACAGGTAAGTTGTTTTCTCTTGTAGATAAATAAACACTTTCTATATTCAACTTTATACTTTTATTTTAATAACGACAATTAACGTTTATATCAAATTTAACAATTTTTTTACAGGAGCACAAATAAATTGCGTGCGTTCTACACAAAGGCAAAAAGGACGCTCTTTTACATTGTTTTTATAAACAAACACCATAGTAACAGACAAAATCTCCTTAGATACGATACATACAATTATGAATTTTCAGACAAGGTAATTTTGATCATAAAATTAATTTTTAATACAAATTTTTGACATTTTAAATTAAATTATAAGTTTATTAATAGTTCACTGACGCCATTTTTTACACATATTCTGATTTCAGAAACACAATCAGCGCGTCCAAAAGTTCTATTTTTCGTCCATTCCGGATTTCCAAACTGCCATAAAAATATCCTTCCGGAAAGCTTCGTTTAATATCATTTATGGTCATACATGATTAAATATTCCACAGCTGGATCTGAATACTGTTTATAGGCAAGCCATGTCACCTTTTTATTATATTTGTGTTGTATTGGTTACATTTATAAAGAAGATTTTTAATAAAATTCACTCTTTGTGTACAGGACACCATAGCAAATGCCTCAACTGTAATTCCAATCAAACAAGAAACAACCCTGCTTTTACGTGAATCTAAGAAACCTTCCACAAAAGAAACAACCCTTAAGATGTGATTTAATATGCATGTATCCTTTATTTATATAAAAATAATTAAATTACGCTACGCAAAACCATTACAATATATATATATATATATATATATATGAACTTAAGAGCAAAAGTATTTGGCCGCATAACAATCTTAATTTTAAAAGAATAAATAGCATGCTTCCTTACATTTGTGAAATAGCGCATAGGTATCGTTTCGAAGCCCGATTATTGCTCTCGCAAATGATACCAAATTAATTTCTGGTTAGCTTTTGTTTATCGTGTTAAGAAAATTTTTGTTGTTGTAGTCAGAATAAGTAAGACGAAAAAAATTTAATTTGTTTATTAATAACAGAAACAAAAACAAGTTTGAACAAATGCGGTTGACTCAATACTTTGTATGAGCTCCTCTTGCTCGTATAACAGATTGCATACGGTTTGGCATGGATCTGATCAGCCCTTCAATAACATCCTGAGGAATATTATCCCATTCATCTTGAGCAGCCCTTGTTAGTTCCTGGAGCGTTGTTATAGCTGGAAACCGTGATCGAATTCTTTTCTTGAGTTCATCCCACATGTGCTCAATAGGATTCATGTCCGGACTTTTGGCTGACCACTCCATGACTCGTACACCAATTTCGTTCAGGTAATGTTGAACAATCGCAGCTGCATGAGGCCTTGCATTATCCTGCATAAGCAAGAAATTATCGCCAATGAAGCCAGCATAGGGGACAACATGCTCATCTACGACTTCAGAAATGTAGCGTTGAGCAGTTAAACCGCCTAGGTTACCTGTGGGGATATAGGCCAGTTTGGTTTTTGCATGAAGAGAAATGCCCCCCCCCAAACATGCATGAACCTCCTCCAAAAGCGACTTACTGCACTATGCAGCACTGTGAAAATCGTTCACCTTGACGACAGTAGACTCTAGCTCTTCTATCTTCTTCATAGACAAATCTTGATCCCGTCTGAAAAGAGCACAGAGTTCCATTGCTCCAAACGTAGGCGCTCTGCACGATGCGCTGGTGTCAATTTTGGACAAGTTGCAGGTTTTTGACCCCTTTGCCTATTTTCAAGAAGTCTTCTAACAGTCCAGCAACTTACTGTTACTCCGCTGATGTCTCGCAGTTCTTGTTTAAGCTGGATTCCGCAAGGAGGTCGTTCTAATAAAAAGATCATCCCGTACTGAAGTTGCTCTTGGTCTGCCTGTTTTTGCTCTGGCCACGTACCGACCAGTTTTTAAAAACATTCTGAAAAGTAGAACGTTTCATGTTCAGTTGCCGAGCTACAGATCGCTGACTGTTACCAGCTTGAAGCAGAGCTTGAGCTGCAATTTCAGGAGGTGTATTCATACTTTCACTAATTTTAATACTGTTGGAAGCAAACTTGACAGATACTATGCAAACAAATTGCAGGTGCCACGCATTCAACTGTTTCATAGCACTCTAGAAACAATACATTGTTTGAAGCTGCAAACCATCCCACATGCGGCACTACTGATAAAAGAAAGCTGATGATCTCTTGATAGTTGGTGACAATTTCTTTTTAATAAAATTAATTAAACAGTATTTTTTCTTTAATATGAGTGATTAGTTAGTATTGTACAAGATGCAGTTTAATATTAAAAATCACTTTTAATTGAAAAGTAATTGCATAGGTTACACTACCTGGTGTTGCAGCAGCGATGCCTTGCTGTATACATTGCAGGCATGCTAACGCGGTGCAACACCCCACCCTATCCCGTAAATTCCTAGCCACCTACTGGCATGGGGTGGACCTGACGTAATCCAGGATTGACCCTCGAGTTATCTCCATGTCAGATTATGATGGTGATGATGAAGTAATGGGTGACCGAATACTTTTGCTCTCAAGTATATATATATGTACTTAGAAATAATTTTAACAATCTACCTAAGGAACTGTTGCAAAATAATAATGTATGTGTGTACCTTACTTATTAGTAATTTCAGTTTAATGATTATATTGATTACATCAATATTAATTGTGCATGTTTTGTATCTTTTAATGTATTTTCAAAATGTTTTAAACTTATTATTGTACACGTAAGAAAATCTCCCGCAATTGGAATGAAAGATATTTAACTTTAACCTTAATGAAAAAGTTTCGAAAATCACTTTCTGTATTTTTCATCTTTGATATTGTTATATTGTAGCATACCTAAATATAATACTTTATTGCTAGGAGGACAATAGGTTAAGATGGTTGGACCAACGCGTGGGTTAGACTAATTAAATAGGAAAGTCCGTATTTCTAATACCGTGAGAAACATATATTTTAGAATTTAAACAAGTCACTTATAGTTATACCTTCGTGTATGTAACATCTCTCTGTAACTCTATTCCGTAAAGCTTTTTTTAAGTCTTAATTATTGAATAAAATCACTCGCGTTTCGTTTACCGAGTGTACCGAATGCTAACTGCCCATATACATTGCATTCCTTACTGTTCCTCCTAGTACTCACTCTTTCTCGCGCCGCGCAGCTCCTACCAGCAAGGGTAATCAGCAAAGCTGTATACTGTTTATTTATTTATTTATTTATTTGCTTACAAAGACCTCAGTGAGCCTAAGCTCGTTTTTTGAGGTTTAACAGAATTTGTTTCCACAAACAGCTTATTTATAACTACCTTACATATAAAATAGGAACTAGCATCTATTAATTGCTGCTTACAGATTATATGTATTTGATTTCAAACAACATTGACACTTATTATATTATTACTAACTTAAAAATAAAAGATTATTACTATGGGTTACCTTATCAGGTACTGAAATAATTGCACTTGAATTAAGCACTATGCAGTATTGTTAGCGCTATTTAGTATTTATATTGTATGAACTTAATATTATGGATTTAAAATTTAAGATTAACAGAAGCAGTCTTTTATACTTAACATAAGCTTATTTTTAACTTTGGTTTTGATCTGTCTCACGTTGGCCCCACTTAGCTCCGACAGCATTTGGTTGTATAGAATTTTCATTTTATGTGCCATGGAGTTACTGCCATACGTTGTTGTGTTAATGGGTTTTAGTTGCAGTTGTGCTCTATTTCTTGTATGGTAGCTGTGTTTCTGTTCATTTGTTATTAATATATTTTGGGATGTGTCTGTTCTGTTGTAGGTTTTATAAGCCAGCATTGTTAACTGTAGGTCTCTTTGTAACGTTAGTGGAAGAATTTCTGCCTCTGTATACATGTCTGTCCTGTGTTTTTCGAGTGGATGGTTATAGAGGTTTCTGATTGCCCGGTTTTGCATAACCTGCAGCTGGTGTAGGTATTTTTTTTGGGGCATATCCCCATATTGTTAACATGTACTGCAGGTGGCTATGAATTAGAGAATAGTAAATTGTTTTCAGGGTTCCTGTATGTATGGTTCCTGCTAGTCGTCTTAAAATTCCAGTGATTGGGCTTACTTTGCGGATTACTTTGTTTATGTGATCTTCCCAAGATAAATTATACATGATTTCTAGCCCTAAGAAAGTAACTTTTTCTGTCTCCTCTATTTCTTCTTCTTTTATGCGCAATTTTCGATTGTGTTTAATTTTGTTTTTGTACATGATCATATACTTAGTTTTTTCTGTATTTAGGCTTAATTTATTAGCACGTAACCACTCTGCGAGTGTATTTAGGTCCTTTTGCATAGACGAGAATAGCTCTTCCAGGTTATCGCTGATGTAAAGCATGCTAGTATCATCTGCAAACAGTGTGAGTTTTCCTTTCAGATCACACAAATAGATGTAATTTATGTATATTAGGAACAGTAGTGGACCTAAAACTGAACCTTGGGGTACACCAACTTCCTGTGTTCTCTGTTCACTATTATTCCCGTTGATATTTACATATTGTTTTCGGTTTTTTAAATAGCTGTCGATGCACTGCAAGATTTTACCATTTATTCCAACTGCTTTAAGTTTAGCTAATAATAGCTTATGATTGACCGTATCGAACGCTTTCCTAAGGTCTATGAATATCCCAGAGGTTATTATGTCTTGATCTAAAGCATCTTGTACTTCTGCAACCATGTCAGCAACTGCATCTTCTGTACTGCGATTTTTCCTGAACCCGTATTGATTAATACAAAAAAATTGATTTTGTTTAGATATTCTCTGAGCCGGATATCAATTACACTTTCAATTACCTTCGATATTGCTGGTACTATTGCTATTGGCCGATAGTTTCCTGGTTCTTTTGAGTTCCCCCCTTTATATATTGGTATAATTTTTGTGAGTTTTAGGCTTGAAGGAAATACCCCAGATATAAGTGACATATTTGTGATTTTTGCTATTGGTTCAGCAAGATAGTTTTTTAGTATCTTTAATAGTTTGTTACTCAAACCCCAAGCATCTTTAGATGTTTTATTTTTAAGCTTCTCGATCGTTTTTTCTATTTCATACGTACTTGTTGGAATCCAGCTCATTTCTTTCTTTAATTTGTTTTCGATCTTAGTGTAAGTTGGTATGTCTGTAGGTTTGGTTTCTATTTTATCTGCAAGATTTTTTGCAACTTCGTTGTAGTACTTGTTAAAAATATTTGCAACTTCAGTTGGTACATTTGTATCTGAGCTACCGCTGCTAAGTGTAAAAGTTTGCTGTTTTTGGTTTTTTTGCTTTCTACATAGTACATCATTTATGGTTTGCCACATTTTCCTCATATCTTGTGCTTGATCTTGAAAAGTCTTGTTGTAGTATTTTTCTTTCAATTTCCTCCTTAACGTTGTTACCTGATTTCTTGCTTTTTCGTAATCGTCTTCTGCAGTTTTGCTGGTAGGATTTTCTTTATGTGCTGCATATTTTTTGTTTCTTGTGTTAATTAACGTTTTTAATTGTACATTTATCCATGGTGTGTTATTACCTCTTTTTGGCTTATTGGCTTCCTCATTTCCAGTGATGCCCTCATGGCCTGGCACCCACATCAAGGTGCCCTTGTTGTTCTTTGCCAGTTGATTTACGGTTTGTAGACATTGCCTGCAATGAACCAATGAATTGGCGAGATATATTAAGGCCCTCAGTCCCCAGCACTCTCGATGGTCCCGATTACGGCAGCGACCGGCAAACCAGACGGAGAGAGGGTGCTAAGAATCCCTGGTTTAGATCAGGCTGCCATTATACCAAAGAGCATATAATAAGAAGAGACTTGGCGCTGTGCAGTTTTGCCGTATAAGCGTAAAAAAACCCTCCGCTAGGCGGCCGGGTCTTAGCCCTCTGGCAGAGGGTTTTGCAGTTACACCTAGCTCA